>VZTI01000476.1:98651-180518 GCA_013397865.1 Struthidea cinerea | reverse complement strand
AAAAAAAAGAAAAGGAAAGAAGCAAGACTATTTTTTCCAGAGTGGGTGACCCACAAGCTCAAATAGTCCTAAGTGCTTAGCAACTTGTATTTTCTAATAAAATGCAGAACTGCCTTGACTGCATAAAGCAATCCATGATGAAAAGACTTCCCTGCATTCCTCAGTGGAAAGGAGAGGTGTTTCAGATTTTCAGGTAAGGTAGAGTGCTTTGTCCCTCTGCATGCCCCTGTTCAAAGAGAAAAAGAACAAATGTGATTTTTTTTTTTTACATATGAAAAATTTTTAGTCCTGTTCTTNTCTGATTCTTTCAGGGGCAAAAAAAAAAAAAAAAGAAGAAAAAGAAATCAGCCCCACAACCCCACTGCATGTCATTAATTCCAAGCATATCACTGAAGTACAGCTGCATTGCCATGGCAATGACAAAAAAAATCATAGTGACACATGTCGCAACCTGGAGGCCACATCTGGCTCTAAAACAGCACAGGCCTCGGACATGGGTTTAAGCACTAGGTTGGGATAACCTGCACTAGTGGGCTGGCAGCACTGACTATCAAAAACTGCTTGGGTGGAGCTGTGGATTTAGCTCAGAGCTTGGAATGATGCTCCATAAGCACCCTACACAAAGCGGCCACTTTCCTTAGAGGGCAGGAGAGCTTGGTTACATGAACATGGGTGTCAGCCACTGATACCTCTGGCATTTTTATTTACTAGTACAGATATAGCCTGTATCTAAAACATGTTAGGTTGGCAGGTTCAGGTAAGCACTTGCAAAGGGACAGCAGAAGCTTAGCAAAGATAGGTTAAGTTCGGGCACAAGGATTCACAAAGGCTTATCTACACAGAATAGGCATATCTACAGGCATATCTGCTCAGAGAAAGCTGCCAGTGATGGAAAGTTACACCCAGTGCACACCTGGAGAGCAGTTCTGGGTTCAAGGACACATCACTTTTTTCCAGAAGAGACCAGGAATCAAATCCACAGGTGGCTATGGATTGTTTGACAGAGGCCAGTCTATTCAGAGCTGTGTAAGTGGCTATAAAAGTCTGTGGGCTGGACACCATGGCTCCACAAAAACCATGCTGCAGAGAAGCTGGAGGTTGGAAGGATTTACTAATCTTACATTGGGGGCATAGGGCTTCTACAGGTATGGTGTTTTGCTTCTCATTACAGTCATGTGGTCTTCGTGCCATTCCCTTCCGCGTATCTTGTATCCCATGCATCAGCCCTGCTTCTCACTGATGTGGTTTTTCATGACCCAGACTAGTTATTTTCATGACCCAGACTAGAAAACAATTCACACCACTTGCCTCTCATTGAGGAGGCAGTGATCTTAATACTTCTTTCTTACTCCTTCTCCCTAAGATTTCAGTTCTGATCTTCTACGGAATGCAAGTTCTCTGAGAACTAGAAAGTGTATGTGCTGAGATAAGGTGACAACAATGTCTAATAAATGTATGTATTGAAAACTTGCCCACAACAGTCTAACTGCTGAATAAATACCTAAATAAATGTATGCCATCACAGATACACTTCTGAAACACTGTAGGGAATCAGGCAACAACGCTATTCCCAAATTCTCTATCATATACTTGTGTCATGAATGTTGCTCAACACAAGGTGGCATTCACTGGCTGCTTACCCATTACTGCAGTAGTCATTATTCCAGTCCACAGTCTGTGCCGGAGGATTTCTGCACCCTGAACGAACATACTCCATTGCTTGGGTAACAACTTGTGCAGCTGTTGATGTTGGATTGATGATATTCTGATAATCAGGCTGAAGAGTAAATCCCTAGAGAAGGAAACAAGTACATTACAAAGTATGGAAACTAACAGGTTGGGTGCATTAAAAAAAGTAAAAATGCAGTGTGTACTGTGAAATGGTAGAGAGTACTTCTTTTCCAGATGTGATTTTGGTTATAAAACCTAAAACAGGCAAAAATGTGTAGGTTCTCTCTGAGTTTTAAAATCTTTCTTTGGTTTGAGAAATGAAACACTGCCAAAGTGTTGTTAGCTGTTACAGAGTCACAGGATGGAACTAAAAGAGACAGAGCAGGAACAATTCAAAACCTAGAGAACAACTCAATCAGCACTGGGACAAAAAGCTCTGTTTGCTCCTTAGAGCTTCCATTTAGATTAAACGTAAGCATACACACTAGTCACTAATTCCCAGAATATGCAACAGAATCTTTTTGAAGGATGTAGGCAGCAGGTGGCTGACTGTTTTATTAGACTACACCTATTCACACATTGTTCTCAAAACCCTTTTTCTTCATTCAGTCACAAAGGGACCATCTGCTGCTTCTTTTATTTGCACTTCTCTCTCAACTAAACGGAAATTCAACCAAAGCTTTTTAACAGTTGTTGGACTAATGTAGTGAAAGTAGCACAGAATAACTTGCTTTTGAAACCAAGGAGACGAGAAAAAAAAAGTGGAAGTTACAAAGAGACATCTAACCTGCTCCCTGAAATATCTGTCATATGAAAAGTCATAATAATTTTTAGCTCTTTTGATATATTCTGATGTTTAAATATTGTGTTTCAAACCCAGGAGAACAATCGAAATGTCAAGGCTAGTGTATCTGGTTCACCCTCTACATTGTGTCCCTGCAAAGTAGGAAGAGCTACACTGGGTAAAATCATGGGAATGTTGTATGAAAGCAATTGATGTCTGCTGAAAAAAACCAGACCAAACTCCTTCCTGGGGCAAGGGCATAGAATTCCCACTCAAGTTAACAGGAGGTGTAGCTACCAAATCAGAAACTGAACTTGCACCAAGATGCCTGGTTTGGAAACTCACTCCTCCCAGCCAGAGCCCACATACAGAATAGATAGAATTAATGCTGAGAGCTTTTAGTTTAGTTTAGTGTTAGTCTGTTGTGTGTGATTGCTTATGCTGCCTTCATTAGGACAGGAATTTTGTGGACAGATGGTTTTTTCTGCAGGTGTAAGAAGGCAGCCTCACTACCTTTTGTCAAGATAAATGAATATTCTCAGCTTTCAGTTGGCCCTCTCCATCCACAGGAATTACCTTCCTTCAAATAGAACATCACTTCCTTCTTCTCATCCCTCTTCCTTGGCTATTCCCTGAGGTCCTGCAGGTGCTTTGCCTCTCATGTGCACTGTCACATCACTCCACTCATCCTGATCATGGATTTTAGTCTAGACCATCAGTGACTGCAACTTTGTTCCTTAATCTTTTCCATATGGAGAACACCCTGAGTAACACTTCAGTACCTTAAACACTCTTTGAAGCCTCACTTTGTCCCTGATGACTCCAAGAAACAGACTATTAGTAGAAAGCAAGTTCACAGCTGAGTTGTGCTTCTAGTTGCTATGTTATTTATATACAGCCCTGCTAAAGAGATTAAATAAAGCCTTCCCATGGTGGGTTTTACACCCATGGGGACTGTAGCCCCCATGCTCTGTACACTACCTTTTCACCAGGCTCTAAACCTATGCAGCAAGCTGAGGAGACAGCCCCCATGCCTGCAACAGATCCAAAGGAAACAGTAACTGGGCTGATTTCCCAATGACTTTAATTGGAGTTTTATGTAATTTGAAGGCAGAAAATTTGGGTTTGTATACCATTGTCATCATTTTTATACAAAACATCAACTGTAAGGCCTTTCTAATTCAGCTGTAAGAGGAAACCAACCACAGAAACACATCCTACCCTCAGGCACTCAGATTTACCTTTGGTAGCAAATCCCCTGATCTATCATATATACAAGAAAAACACTATACAGGGACAGTAGCCAGTAGCAAAGCATGCAAGCGAGCAGGCACAGACTCAAGTACTCATTAAAATCACAAAATGGTTTGGGTTGAATGGGACCTTAAAGACCATCTTGTTGCAACCCCCCTGCTGTGGGCAGGGAAAACTTCCATTAGACCAGGTTGCTCATAGGTCCATCCAACCTGGCTTTGAACACTTCCAGGAAGAGGGAGCATCCACAAACTCTTGGGACAACACTCATGAAGCAAGGAGATGGTTCCTCCAAATCAGAGGAAGATACCACCAGCACAATATCCATTCCATTTCTTCTGGAACTAGGACAAATAAATAGCTTAGATGTCAGAGAACGGTCCTATGTTTTAACTCAGGAGCTGGGTGGGCATGCATTCCCGTATTTTTTCAGATTTCTATGTGGCCACAGCCAAATTGCTTTGGCTCTCTTCCAGCAAAGCACATGTGCAAGTGTGTTGGGACTGAATTGGTACCTCTCATGTTCACGTTGGGACTGCAGAGCCAAGTTTAATTCTTCTACCTGCAGAATAATGTATAACAACATTTTCATCTTGTACCTGGCAAGTCTATTTAGTTTATAGCTGCTTGGGACTGCGGCCTGTTTCTTTGGACACGCTCAGGGGATACATGCTAACGTGGTGCAGGGGTATCTGAGCCAGGCTGCAGTCCCAGAAGGGTCTCAGTGGTCCCTCTTGGGGGTTGAGGGCTACCAGAATACTTGCACTGTGGGTGATGGAAAGCATGCTTGTTAAAGCAAACTCATTTAAGCAAACTCAACCCAATATGAAGGACCGATAAAGCTTATTGCACTGTTTAAGATGCAAACAATAATTACTTCAGCTTTTTCATCAACAGAAAAAGCTCTGAAAATATAGATCTGTACAACAGAAGGAAACAGCCTTGTACCAGGCTTGTGGTAAATATTTGGGTATTATTTATGTAAGCCCTTAACAAAAAATGATGAAATAAAAAGTGCTCAGAAAATGAGTGCTTCGAGGTCTAATTAAACAATGCTGAATGTTTTTGCATTGTAATGCTCAAGAGAAAATCACCAACTGTTTTGCAACATGCCTAGAATTTTAAATTTCATTTTCTTGTCCCAGATTGAAATAAAAATAGGGAACTTGATAAAGATTAATTCGATGTCAGGAGGGACATTTGCTCTTTAATTAGATTTCTGTAGCCCTAGCAGTTTCGTTGTGCCACTGTAGCAAGTCCTAAAAAGCCTGCAGCAGAACTAAAGAGTGATCCTCATCTCCACACTTTACTAGGAACTAATTTCATTTCCTGCCTGTCTGGAGAGGTATTTTCAACAGGCATCAATGTTTTTGTCTTCACAACTGATTTATTCATCAATCTCAATGTGATATTTTAAACCTTTAAATTACATCCAAATCCTAAAGCATCTGTTTATTACACAAGGAAATTGAAAATCTGTCTGTGTGATATCATACAAAGATTTTTCCTTAAGGTTATAAAGGAAGTTGACAGATATTAATGATTTTTTTTTTCTCTTGACCTCATTCGAAGACAAAGCTTAAGAAAAAAGAAGAAGAAATCTGGACAAATACAGCAGGTCCCTGAGTTGCTGTATATAAAATATATACCAGAAAAAATGAGGTTATTATTTTTGGCAGCCTATGCAATCGTCTTGCTGTATACATTTATTTTCTAAAGGAAAAGAAATACCTAAAAGTAGACTGAAATGAGTTATTATTAAAAAAAATAAAATGTGACATACATTAATCTTCTGGTGCTTTGTTATGCACATGCACTTGCAGCCATGGTTACTAGACATTAAGGATCTAGTTTTGCTTCCTCTACCTGTGAACTGAAATGGGACAGAGTTGGTAATGGGACTCACCATCCCATGCAATGCTTGGGTGAAGGATTTTGAGCAGGGAAGGTGATGCTTCCAGTAGGGCTACTTAAAAGGGTTCCTTAACAAGGTCTGGGTGTATTTAGGAGGGAGTGAATCCTCGTTCTCCTCACTCTTCACACCAAACAGCACAGTATGGATAGCAGGGTATGCTCAGAAAGAGGCACAAATGTCTGTGTGAGCAGAGAAAGGAAAGAATGACCTTGCAAGTGAAGACAGGCTGCAGCTTCAGCTGCTGTTTTAGCCTGAACTTTGGAGAAATTGTGCTGATTTGAATGGCAAGGGTTAAGAGCCACATCATCTAAGGCTAACTGAGTAAAAATTAAACATCATGTCAAACCTAAGAAACTGGAGAGAAACAACTCTGTAGCAGTTAAAAAATTATACAGTGATAAGATGCTCACAGGAGCATTTAATGAAAGAAAAATCACACTCTTCTAATCTACCATGAGTCTTCCTGAGTGTCAAAAGTGGATAAAAGAAAAACTATGGCACAGTGGATTTTGACTTTGAAAATTAAAACTTTAACATGATTCCTCTTAATGATATTTAAGACAAAAATAATAAATTTCAGAATTAGAAGCTAAAGATAATTAAAAATCAGGATCTAATTTAAATCTAAATATGAGAATAGAACTAATGGTCATTTTTTTACAGTTTAAAGGATTATCACTGTAAACAATCACCCCAAAGGTCTACAGTAGTGACCCTTTTAAATTTATTCATTAACGGTTGGAACAGAAGAGAAAAGAGACAAAACAATCTATTTCCCAGAAATTACAACTTAGATAACTCAAAATAAAGAAGATTGTTTAAAAGGAATTAAAAAATATTTACTAATGCTAGGCATATGACCAAAATGCTAATACCAAAATTTTACATTGCAATTCAGAACAATTTGGATGCATTGCATCAGCTGCATACTCCACAGAGTTAATTGATTTTAAAAATAACAGAAATTGTGCAGTCACTGAGGATTTTTGGCTACCAACACTTCTGATTTTCTTGGTGTTCTGTAGCTTTTGTGGATCCTCAAAAGAGACTGCCCTTCTCCAGCTGGCAGTCACTCTTGATTTGGCAGCTGTGCACATGCAGGCAGAGTGCTGGATGTGGAGAAGGACATGCTGTTCCCTGTAGAGCTGACAAAGATCAGCTCATTGTCCTGGAAGCAATAGGAACAGAACTCTCTCCCCAGGTCAGCACTTCTTATCTGTGTCTCCTCAAAGTTTGCACAGAAGAGTTTGTGAATTTCACGCACAACTGTTTTTGGAGAACAGTGTTCCTGCCTGCCAGAACTGAAATCTGGATCTCTATGTGGTTTTTCTGGGAGTTGGCAGTCCTTCAGACATACTACAAGATGGTCTTTGATATGAAACTATCCTCCTTTTCCTGGAGAAAATGACTGACCAAATGCCACAGAGCCATAGTTAAAGCAGGGGATCTGTTGAGAGCAGGGATTCACAGAGCCTGCTACTGTTGAGTGCCACACTAGCGAGCCATGAGCTATTTCAAAGACAGCTGTTTGGGAAAAAAGGAAAGGAAAAAAAGAGAACACACCATTGGTTGTTGCTGTTACGTCCGAGGCGCATAAAGAAAACGACAGAGTCCAGGCTCATGAACAAGTGGAAGCCGAAGCTTAAGCACTTTAATAATTTTCTAACTACCTTTATAGGATAGATCGCAAAAAGTGTGTTGAGTGGCAGTAGGTAATTGGTTCCTCGGCCATCCACCCCTTGAGAGGATTGGCCAAGTCCTAAGATACCTATTCCAAAATATTTTCAAAGTCAAAGCCATAACAATCTTGCAAAACAGCTTGCAGGTGCAAGAAGTTTATGAAACTGTGACCTTGTTTAAAATAGTTTACATAGGAAAGACAGTCTTCTCACAGAATATTGAGAAAAGGCTGAAGAATTTCTCCGCTTCTAGCTTTTTAGCACCTCCAATTGGTGACTTCTAACATGCCTCCAGCACAGTCTGCAATGAAGGTGCTCAGCCAGGTGAGCACACCAACGCCTGCAGCAGAAGACTGATAGGAAGCTGTTGGCAGACTTACTCTTCTGCCTGTTAAGCTTCATGCTGCAGTGTGACATGACAAAATTTGCCTCTTTTTTTCTTATAGTGTATTAGTCTATTTAGTATGAGTAGTGCTGAGGCTTCCACAGAGGAATATGACTCCTGTTGCAAGTCAGTCTCTAGGGAGTGGTATGAGAACTAGTTTCTGTTCTTGCTGCTTGCTTACATGGAGTCTTTGGAAAGGCTTACGGTGACCACACCTAAGCATGGAGGAAATAAAACAACCTGAGGGAAGAGGAAGTGAAAAGAAGTTGACTTATAGGCAATTATTGCTTCTACTTCACCAGAATACATATTATCCCATTCTTCTTGGCTGTCTTTTTATGTAGCAGAGTGTTCTACACAGGGACTGAACCTCACATCCAGAGTTCCCCTTCCCTCCTCAACATAGGCCAGACAGAATGGTGCCTCCTCTTCTTACTGCTGCTGACTCTGAGCTGCTGGGAGAGCTCCATTTTTCTCCCACTGCATCTTTTCCTCTTTAACAAGCTCTGTGATCAGTAGAGTGTTTGCTTTATTTCGAGTAGAAGGGAGAGCAGAGTCCTTTAACAATTGAGTCAGAAAGAGGCCCTTACTTTCAGGCTGTAGTCTCTTGACTTTTTGCTATTTGCCTCCTGGTGGCCAACCTGTCTTCTGTGTTCCAACACAGTACGAAATCCTGGGGATAGTGTTTTCTGTCATTTTTTGACTAAAAAGAGTCATAGCTAAGAAACTGAACAGGATACCACTGTTCTGTTCTGTCATGGCAAATCATGGTGTTGTTAGTACACCTGTAGCCCTAAAATGTAATATACATTTTTCTATATTTGAATTCAATTCACAAACTCTATAAGCTGTTGTATGCTAAAAAAAACCCCAAACAAATACTCCAAAGTGAAATGACATAGATTTTCCAGAGCTCAAAAGCTGCATTATTTTAAAGCAAAAGCAGGAGCGTAAGAAATATAAATTGGCTTGTAGATATTACACAGTGCTTAAAGAGACATGCAGATTGGCAGTGTAGAATTTCAACAAGTAACAAGCACCTTGAGTGAAACAGAAATATCTCACCACAGTATCTTCATTAAAAGCATCAGCCTTTCTGACTAAGGAATAGGAGTTGGTAAAAAGTGTTCAACCTAAAATTTCATGAGTTTAACAGGAACACAGAGGTACAGCATTTTTTACTTAACTGTAATTGTCCTTAGTTAAGAAAAACCTCATCATGATACAGGTCTACATTCTGAGTTCTGTTTTCTACAGCCAAGTGTCCTGTATTTTCTCTTAAGCTAGAAACAAGTCAACTGCATGCCACACATGTCACAGGTGACTGAAAGTACTTTCAAACAGTGGATGCACACACCTATGCTACAAGCCTGCAACTTGGCAAAATAAGACAGTAGAATATTACATTACCTTTTCTTTTGTAGAGAGTTTAGAGTAATGCCTACGTGTTTATTCATACAATAATGATGTTCTATGTATAAATACATAAGTATCTAACATCTGCATTACATCTTTTTCTAGCCCCAACTGTGCTATTAATTCACTAAGTAGAGACAGATTTTCCAATCTATTCAGTAAATTATGCCTAAGGATTCTGGAAAAGACATAAGGAGTTCTGCACTGGACAAGTAATATACAAATGACACTGAACTTGGCAAACCATCTGAACTTGGAAGACTGAATCACTGTGCAATAAAAACTTGTTGATGTATAGCTATACGATCTCAACAGGTTGCTGTCACAGATGTAATTTCTCATGTTTGGTAAATGAATCAGAGTATTGCTTTGTCTCTCATTGCTCTGAGCCTTCATGTTCAACCAGGATTCTGCCAGGCTTAAGATCTCCAGACAGGCTCCTGGCTCACTTGCCCAGGACTTCTTGTTAGTTCCAGCTGCCCAGGCTTGGGGTCAGCTCCCGAGTTTCTCTGAGACTTGGGCATGGCTCTCCTGGGACACTCACACTAACTGTAGGAAAACCTTCATGAATACATGACTCCACATATGTGTGGTCATAAGTCTGTTGAGTCTGTTTTCTCTGATAGTGAAAAATTAACTGGACTAGGAAAAAGTTGTGAACACTTTACAAGTTTTCCTTCCTGATTACTCCAAATCACTCCTGAGACTAAGATCAAAATCTCAGAATAAGTCCAAATCATCCTGAGTACACCTTGATTTATCTTCTGAAGAACAAAGTTTATCAGTCCAGATTGCTTTCAACTCTTTTGGGTTTTTTTTCTGCTTTGGAAAATTTCTTTCCCTGTTAAATTGTTCTCCCAGTGAGAAGCTATGGTTTGTGTTCAAGTATTCCCAGCTCTAAAGACCAGTCTTGAGATTAAATGTTTCTGGCTTGGAAAGCAAATGCAAATGCCTCGTCGGCAAAGGTGAATTTACAGAGAAATTTAAAACATGCAGCAAGTTCATGACTCTGTATTACCAGCCAGTACTGACAAGTTTTGTGTATACAAATTTTGTAGATTCTTGCAATTGCATTCAAAAAATTTTCATTCCAGTGCCACTTTTCAAAGCAAGATCTTATTATTGATAGTCAGATCTCATACAATACAAAAGGAAATTTTCTCTTATGAAATCAACAGTTTATCTGCTCTCTTAATATCCCTCCATAAGCCTGGAGGGCACAATATCATGGATAGTCTGCATTAATTCAGCACTCGTAGGAAATATATTGAGAATCAACTATCTAAAACGTTCAGAATAGGGAAAAAAAGCCAAACAAAAAAGCCCCATATTGGGATGGGGGACACAGCTCATTTATTTCCAGTAAAAAGAAGGTATATCTATTTTGAAAAATGAAGTCATGAATGTGGCATAAGGTAGCATACTCTTGTTCACTTAATCTAGCATGTTCAACATAACCTGGGTTGCTTTATGTTCCCTCTGACAGTTCCACATCACAGTCAGCACAGGGATAACAGCATAAGCTACAATTATATCATTCCCTAGACATGCTTGCCTTTTGTTTGTGAAGTGTGATTCCTGAAAACTTAGCATTTCACTGTTTCAGGATACTCAGAGATTTGCAGATGGATCTATAGACAATGACGGACATCATTGCTAGCACAAACACTTCCACTGCAGTTTTCCATCATCTAGGTAAACTCGTTTATTTGTTCTTCCCCTTGAAAGACTAAGCCTATACTACCACTAGGTTTAGTGGTAGTACTAGGAACCTGCAAAACTAAAGCTAATCTAAATCTCTCTCACTACGCCAGCTTCTGGATGATTCCTCTCCCCACGCCCTCCCCAAAAATAAAATAATTCCCCAGAGAACTGAAAAGCTCCAACTTACTTGCTGCATTGTAGGTGAGTGTAAAGCAGGCTGGACCTGCATTGGTAGCTGGTTTCCAATGGACTGCTGCATTGAGATCGGCTGGTGCTGCTGGATGTTGAGATGCTGGTGCAGAGGGGGGCTGATCTGAAGAGGTGGTGGAGGGGACACGGCCATGTTTGCTATGGAAACAGTCACTGGCATTTGGTTGTTGGGCTTGGGTGCTATGTTCCTGGGGATATTGGCATGCATGGCAGTGATGTGAGGATTCATTCCTGGTTGTTGGTGGTAGTGGGAACTGAGGTACAGTGCAGAGTGGGCCTGGGCAGGCCCATGAAACACTGACTGCTTTGAATTCATCATCTGAGGTTGTGGGGAGGCTTTAACATCAACAGGTTCACTGTAGCTCTGTTGAGAAAAACAAAAATCACACAATACTTAGAAGCTACCAAATATGGCTGTTCTACTCACCAAATCCTGTTTAAGAGCCACACCGTAGGAAAACATTTACCTGGACCACCAAATTTTCCTTGAAATTGAGTTTGGTTATTACTCTAGAAAAATAATTAATCCCTTTCACCTTAAACTTTTGTCTTCAACATTGTAAAAAAAAAAAAGTAATTTAGGTCTTTTTTTCTTGGTCTAGCCAGGCATTTTCTTTTTCCAAACTTGGAACTGGCATCATTGATCTAATATCTTACACAACCAAGACAACCAAGCCTGACACATTTTTTCACATAAGCAGCCACTACTATTGTCCTCAGATTTGACGGCCTACTTGAAAAGAGAATTAGGAGGGTGGGTTACAGCTAAACTGTCGCCATTTTTGACATGTCTTGTTTTCCCATTTGCAAACCATGGATAAGATTTTCAGGGTTTTTTACAATATACATTGATATTGCTAATAGTTATTTATCAGTTAGTTAACATGATGAAGAGGCTAAACCTCATCCTCAGCTGTTCTGCTGCATGGAACAAATGCACTAGTTGCTGTGCCAATGCCTTTATTTTGAAGTATTTTGTGTTGGAATGGTATCCATGCCGTCAAACATATTACATAGGCTATGCCTTAAGAGAAATAAGAATACTCTGATAAATTTCTCTTTTAGCAAAACATGCTTTGTTAATCCAATTCATAAGTCTCTGAAAATTCTGTTTAAAACTTATGGCTAAATGTTAGCCTGCACCAGGCATAGAAAAGTTATCTTTAGTCTAAAGCCAGATGAATACTGTGTAGAATATTAGAAACTGCACAGTTTTACGAAGTATTGTGGTCTGGCCTGAATTCTTAAAGTTGCTAGTAATAAAACCCCTCAATTAATGAATATGAATTTTAATAATACTCTCTGTTCTAGTATTTATAACTTGCTACATTTGATTAAACTCAATTTGCTCAATTGTTTTTCATACATTTATTTTCTTAGATATCCTGAATGATGTATAATCAAATAAATGATGAAAAAATTAAGAAATAACTCACATATGCTTATAAGTGGGAATCATAATTTGAAGTCAAGTCATACTGGGATTAATAGTCAGTGAAAGGTGAAACATGCTGGAAAAAAATGGCAGAAATGTTCCTCTGGAGAAAGAAGCCACTTTGTCAAAACAAGGCTGAAAGACGCATATATGCCCTTATTCTGTGATCTCCGTGTCATGTTTGCTCAGTTTACAAGTCAGAGTAAGTTTCATGTTACTCTCAGCACTCCCGGGTCAGGGAAATCTATTTGTATTCTTTCTGAAGGATGCACCCTCACCAACAATCCGTTGACACGTGCGTTACTGAAATTGCTTCATTGTATGTGATGATAAAGATGAGAATGATAACTTCCTTTTCCCTATGCGTAACTGCAGCTCCATTAGCAAAAAAACCCCCTTGTTTTCTCCAGTAAATGAAGGAAAATTAAATGAATATGAAAAAAATTAATGCAAATCTCTGTCTCCATGGATCTGCCTAGCTCTGCTTGCATGTGGGTGTACACGTGTGCAATGATTGCAAGATCCAGATGCAGACATAAAAGCCTGAAAGTAGCTGCAAAATCTACCATTATTTGGATATTATTTTTAAAACACTGAATTAATGTTCATGACAACATGGCAAGTATTTTCCCCCTCTCTTCCCAGCTGCATTTTTAGAACACTCTCGTGAGTGTAGAAGCAACAACTGGCAGGTTTGCTGAAATTTCAGCAATTCAGAAGGTTTGCTAATTAGCAGCGTGGTCAGGAGACTCCTCTTGGGTATCGCAGGCTTATTACACATTACAGGAAGTGTAGGCTGTGTTCTTTCTTGACAGACTTGGAAGTTTTACTGAGAGCAGAGTCCCCTCATGAAAACTGCTTGTCTTTCCATGATGTAGCTGGCAGGCTCTGTGTGGTCCAAGTAGAGATAATTGCTCCTGAAGTGTCTAAGGGCAGATTGGTTAAACTAATCCTCCTGGTGAGGTGAGCACTGCAGAAAGCCTTTGCTGACATACTGATACACACTTATATTTCATTTGTAACTACAAGGATGCTTGTAGTTACATACAAGCATACATACATACACCTCTTTAACAAAGATACAGGGAACCACTCTAATTACTGGACAATTCTGAGTTCACACTTAAGTGGTGGATGCATGGCCCATACTGCTAAAATTACAGACATATAGGGAGTATCATTTGATCCTTTGAATACTGAATTATATTAAGAGGAATTGCACAGTCTCTGGTCAGAGATGAATAACCCTTGTTATACCTCTGAGAAGAGCTCTGCAAAGTGATCAAAAGGGACAGTTTCAGTTGTCTCAAGCACTGAATCAGCTTTCTGTATGTTTCACCACCTCTTGATCCAGTAAAAAGCACAACACTTCAGTTTAAGACCAAGTGTTTTGCTGTAACTTAGGATGCTTTAAGTCATATGTGATCTGAAACCAAATGGTCCAACATCAGTGTAAAACACATCAATACTATCAGTTACTGGGAATCTTGATAAATGAACCCATTAAATTCTATTCTCCAGCATACTGCACTTTCAGCTTTTTTCTGCAGCTGGGTCAGAAACACAGATTTTTTACGTATTGCTGGAGCTAATAAAATAGGTGATGTCAATTATTTCAGCTTTGTGATGTCACCTTGCTGTGAAATAAACCAAGAGGCATATATGATGCATAGGTCACAATATGATTTTGGGCACAATTTCTGCTTTCACAGACTACAATGGGCATTGCACTGGTCCAGTGCAGCAGCAGACAGTCTTAGACAAGGACTTTTATTATGGATAAAAATTGGAACTGAGAAAGAAGGGATTTGATTGGCCAACATGGGCTCCAAATGCACAGTCACGCTCCCTAGCTTGCAGGCTGGATTTCAGCCAGTTTTCCCTTGACTTTCCAAGGAGAAGAGCACAAATAATTCTAAAAGCCCCCCAAAACCTCTAATTAATCTGCCCCAAACCAACACATCATTTACATCACTAATTTATAGGACGAAGTTCTAGGATAAAATTCAGATATATGCAGTGGAGACCAAAATTACAAATCCATACACACAGGCCACCAAACACTGGGGCTTAGTAACTCCTAAATGCTAAAAAGTCTTCTACTAGACATGTAGTGAGAACATCTTTCATCACTACTAGCTGAAAAATGGTGGTGTAAACCCACCACTAGAGGGTGACAGACTATTACATTTAGTTAATGGTAGGGGGTGGTATTTACACATGCATCAGCAAACATACACTGGGACAACGAATTAGTTTTTCTTGACAGTCCTTTATGCTCTTTGAGGGGTTTATACATGTTCTGGAGATCAAGGTGAAGCCTTACTCTAAATCTTCAAATTCTTCATAGTCTAGGAGAAGGATTTCTTATGGACCTGTCTTTCCATCTAACATCATCACCTAATACTCTTGCCTAAATTTAAAGAAAAAATAAATCAGAAGGTGAAGACAAGGTAGATAGGCCAAGGCAATGGAATGCTGCAGAGAAAGTATGACAGCCCTTCAGGCACAACACAAATCCACTTCCCATCCCCTCCCCCCAAAGAATCTGTTGTTTTACTGAAACACCATTTTAAAAAGGGAAGAAACTTTTGAAATCCCAAAAGAAAGTTAATGAAAGTAGAAGAGAAATAAGAAAAGGAAAGGAACCAAGTAAGTACTACTGTAATTCTGATGATAACGAGTATAATTCCATTAACTAAAAGTACTGGTGGTGCATTACCCTCAGTCCACAAAATTATTTTACTCCTATAATATTTTAAAGGAAGTGAGTGATGATACAGATGAGTGCTGTTCTTAAGAGAAAGTGTTCAGAGTTGATAATTTTGCACAAAGTTTGGAAAGTGCTGAATGAAGTTCTTCCCCATGGTTTTCACCAAGCTCATGACTTTTCTTCCAATTTTAGAGCAAAGAGGACTTTCCCATGCACCTCTATTCCCCTACTGTGTGCCGAAACTCCTTATGCTTTATTGCCAAATTAAAGAATTAAATTAGGATAAAGGGTTAAGCATTTCTCACTTAGTTGTGCTATTCTTTTCTGAAGGGAACTGCCCTGGAACTAATGGTCATTCTTATTACAGACTGAGTTCAAGCACAGGGAGTGTGTCTTTTCCTTAGAGGAAAGTCTCACTGGGGTTTCCGTCATCCCATAACATCCAAATCACTCCTGTGGTTGAGAAATTATTTTTGGTAAAGGCATCCTGCTCAATTTAGCTGCATTAGAGAAAAAAACCATCATCCTAGGTGATGCCATTTTGGCATCTCCACAGCTCCCTTTGGGATATAATTTGACTTTCACTTTGCAAACTCACACTTTAAACCCTTACCTAGGTTTCAAACAGCTCTTGAAACCTACACGTGGGTATTGATTCTAAATTGTGGCTGCCTTCTGGCTGCTGTTGGAGCTTCTAATCCCATTTCTGTTGGAACATAAACACCCATGTGATTGAAAGTAAAGCAAGGACATGTTTTAACAAGGCAGTACTCTAAGGGCCTGATCCTTAGACTACTGAATTTAAAGGAAAATCTCTTATTAATTCAAACAGAATTTGGATCACAGCCCAACACTGTTACTGTTATTTAAGTACTAATGTCTGGATGTCCATCTCATTTTTCATGAAAAGCAGGTAGGAGCTGACAGAGGCTGAGAATCATTCCCAGTTGATGATCTCTACTTTTGACCTCTGATTCATCAGAAGCACACCTAGAAACTACAAGTGCCTATACTTATTTCTGTTGTTAATGTATTAATGCAGTTTTTGTTAGAAATGTTGCCAGCAAGTAGGACTACATAGATGTATTCACACATAATGTATATGGACATCTTCAACTTACATAATTTATACATGCTTTATATTCAGAATTCTTATCTACTATAGAATAATATGTGGGAATTAAATAGATTTTTACAATAATTTCACTCTAGTAAGCAGTGCTCAAGTAATACTGCTCCTTGCAATGTAAAACCAAAAAGTCAGTGTTGTCTCAAAGAAACCAGAGATGTTCTATTTACAGAGAAAAAAGGGTTTTTTTCTTATTCTATTGATTTCAGAAAATTAGTTAATGATCCAAGCCTTTCAGCTGGAGCAATATAATTTCAGTTGTTTACAGATGAGATATTATCAAAATGCTTCTTTATTAATGACACCAATTAAGCTCTCCTTTGTAGTAAAATATTCAGTAAATACATTCGGTACATTCAGAACATTCAGTAAATGTTCTTGTTACTCCTGGATGCTTATGTGTCCTTTAAATATGTGCTGAGAGACCTCCTCAAGGGCAAAGTGAGCCTTATGGCCAATATGCAAGAAGCTTTACCTGTGGGCAAACACAATACATTCCAAATTCAGAAATTCTTTTTTACAAAGCCATAATGGTGTAACATAGTTCTGTTTTAAATGAAAAACAGGTGTTTCTCTTTAAATGAGAAGTGGAGGTCTGGCATCCTCTCTCTATAGACTGGAACATGTACTAGGTGAGTATTTCAAAGCCTAGAAAAGAGCTTTAACTAATTCAGGTTCTACATGAATATGTATCATAAACCTATGTAGTTGTCACACTGTCCCTTTTCATGATAGTGCCATGCTCACACCTAGTGACTGGTGTCTGTCTTTGAGCCATGCTGAGGAATTCAACAATTTTTGGACTCTGTGACCAGAATGAAGGTTACATTCAGGAAACAGCAGTGATTATGTCAGCTAGTACCAGGATGGTCCAGGCTGTGCAGGCTGTGATCAAACTCAGGCAGGCCTGACTCAGCTTAAAATGAGTTATCTTCAGTACTGTGACATTAAAGAGGCAGATAGAAGGAAATTGGCTGCATATTTATGTAGCTCCTACAAAGCTTACCTAAGCTTAAGTTTGCATCTGCTGTCTTTGCTGTCTCTTTGGTGGAAGGAGCATCTTGAATTGTTTATTCCTTCTCTCAGCTTTTCTGTGTTCACATAATCCTGTCTGTTTGTAACGTTTTTGACATTTTAGGTCACTTCCAACCCCAAGCCTGTCCTTGAGAAGAATCTCTCTTTCTAGCCTGCATGGGCTCAGCCATTTTATTAATACCCCTGTGAAGATGTTTATGAGAGAATGACTTCTCTCCGGCACCGCATTCTCTTTGTGCTTAGCTCTTTAACTCCTTTAGAGATGCCTTTGATTTAACTCTGTCCACTCCAGTGGATAACTCATATGCATATTTGCAGTGCAGCTGCCTTCCTACCTGAGTCACAAGAGGCTCTTAGCAAATGACGTTTCCCATTTTGTTAATTCCAGTCACCTACTGCAGTAACAACATCTGGGACCCCAGAGAGTTCAGAAAGCTTTTTGACACATTCTTGATGTTTCAGAAACAAAGGAGTAAGCCATGGGTTGTCATCTATAATTAGTCAAGGTGGCTCAGAAGAACATCTTCAAATCTAAATATACATTTTGTCATCATCTACAGGGGATTGTCATGGATTCATTTAGGGTATGTAAGTAAAAATGGATGTTTTATGAATGTAACCTGGGTACATGTGATAAAGGATATGCAACTTTAATTTGATACAAGTGTTTTAATTCCCCAAATGGAAGCACTAGGCTAATAGTGAAATCTAGTTTTATTAACTCACTTCAAAAACAAACACAGTTCCTCTTCAAATCAAAATCTGGCTTCTATCAAGATCAAGACATTTCTGCCACTTTTTGGCAGAAATTATGTCAGAGAATCTCTTGGTTTTTGCACTGCTGAATGTAAAGCATCACATGATTTAGCCTCAAATCAAATTCATGGCACTAACTTAAACATAGTTTGCTCTTTATTTTCAGCTACAGTAGGTCATTGGTTTCCTTGCTAGACAAAAAAATGTTTCTACTTGTAGTATGATGAGATTAGCAATTGTTTTATAAATCCACATTTACTTAGCACATACTCTGATACATCACATATTTGCACATACATGATTTTATTTATGATTCTTTGAAAGTTTCTGACTACATCATAACTCCAGAAATAATGAAAGAATGAGGTATCACAGAAGCATGAAATACCTGCTTTGGAAGCCTTTCATTACAGTTTTTCCATCTAGCAATTCTAATGTAATGGAAAAAAGTAAAACATGCTTGTGTATGTCATCATTCTGGAATTTTTCTGTTATTGTTTTAAGGGAAATATTGCCATATGACTTGTAGCACTTTAATAGCTACCAAGAAAAAAAAAATCAGGCATCAAACATAACCATATTTTTTATTTATTCTTTCTCTTACACTTTCACTGAGAACAGCCTAAACTGGTTTATGAAATTCCGAAAACATCTGCATGGACTAGTGCTAGATATAATGTAGGAAAAGCTGTTCTCAGAAGCAGGTGCCTTTTTGCCAGCAGCAGGAGGGAAGCTGTTCTCCTTGCATGCAATAGCCAACTTGTTAAAGCACTGACCAGTGACAAGACAGTTCAGTCACTGACTCTTGTCAAGTGATATTAAGAGTTTTACTCCCAAAAGAAATATCCTAAACCCCAGCAGCTGCTTATTTCAGGAAGGAGTGAGCCAGGATATAATGGCCCCCTACATCTGAAGCTTGGCTGCTGTGAAGCTATGCAGTTACGGAAAGAAAATTGTGATGAGAACACACCTGCACACACACATTTATTTAGGCATTGGGAAACGAATGATCTGGGAGATCTAATGTGTCTTTTTGCTTTTTTACATGTTAGGCAAGTGCTCTCACCACATACCTATATGAAATTGGAAACTAATGCCAATGTTACCATTTCAGTTTTGGGTTATTTGGGTTTTGCTTTTTTGTTTTTGTTTTGTTTTTGTTTACTTGTTTTGTTGGTTTTGTTGTTTTGTTTTTTTTTTTTTATCATGGTCTCCATATTGCTCTTTACAAGTAGGCCAAATGTTTTCATGTACGTCCACTGCATTTTAAGAGACTTTAATTCCTCAGGCTGATAATTTTTATTACAACACAGGCAGTGTAACAGATACTTTGGGTCCCTGGAACTCTCTGGTTACAAATTGCTGTGCTAATGGCATTAAGGCAATGTCAGCCTTACAGACATGACCTTTAGTTTTCTTATGAACCGCAGTTGCAAGATGATGGACTAGGAAAAGCTAAGTCTGCCATATGTTTCAAGAAGCAATTTTACATGTCCAAAGGATTTGCACTGTCCACAAAACTGAAAAATGTCCAATGCGTTCACTTCAAAGTCAAGTGAGGACACCACTTTGACTTAGATACAACATCAGAGTTTTGAAATATGCTCGAGCATTTTGAATTTTAGTAATATTCCCCTTGCTGAGAGGTTTTATCTTCAGCCCTAGTCGCTAATATATATATCTACATGAAAATTGAAACTGTGTCACTACAGAGAGAATTAAAGATTCATCTAGTCAAAAAGAATAAAACAAGGAAGAGAAATATTTTTTGTACAACTGAAACAGTCACATTTGCACTGCTATAATTAACATACTTATATGTATCACTTATATGCACATAAATATATTATGCATGTTGAATACAGAACATGCATATATTGTTTTATAAATATACACAGATGAACATATGTAATATATGAAAGTATTTAACATTTACCCATATATATGTATTTTAAATACGCGTATTTGAAAGATGCAGCAAAAACTCCAATGTCAGCCATAAAAAAGGCTGGTTAAGCTAGAAAAAGTGCTTGTTTTATGAAAAAGTAAAATTGCAATTCACAGCATTTTATGTAATGCTGTACAAATTACCAGATACCAGAGACTGCATTTCTGGACCTGAATAGTACTAAAAGTTGCAACTAAGGGCAAATATAAAGACACTTGTTTACAATGCAAAGGCTTAGTCAGTACTATAAGCAATATGGCAATCTGCATAGCAGAAGATATAATGCTTTGTTATGTGTTTTTACTTTACCTATCAATTCCTACACACATGAAAAAACTCAACAACAGACCCATTAATTTCAACCAGAATAAAAAAGGGGAAAATACAGGAAATATACTTATAAATGAATGGGAATTAATGCATACTGACATATTTATACAATCATATGTTTACCTTATTTACTGGGTGGTGGCCATACATGTCTTGTAAAGACATCATGAAAACATTTAAAAGAGTACTGGAGATGGGTTGGCAATCCTATTACCAGAGTTGCTGGTGACACCTCCACTCTTTTCAGCTCTGATTTTGTCAAGTAACACAGTCTGATATGATACACACTAGGGGTGTGTGTGACCTCTGTGTGTACATGATAAACTCCAAACAGAACTGCTCAGCTTTCTAAAAAATGAACTTGTACAGGAGGGGAGGCGAGAGAGGGGAGGAGAGAAAAAAAGAAGAGTAAAGGGGCAAGGAGCTGAGTGTCATGGAGAAGGCCACCATCTCCACCTGATGCTGCACTTCCACCCCAGAGCTTGGGATGAACACCAATGAGTCTGAATGTCATTATTCTGCTGTTAGGCAGAGGCTAGGAAGTCTCCTGGCAATAGGACATCTACCCCATTTCTCTGTAGTCTTCTACTTTGATTGTCCTGGAATGTCAAATGGCCAAGATGGGCACCGTGAATTCAACTCCAAGTCTAGACCACTGAGGTAGAACTTGGCATATGTCCATTCCTTGCTTTTCAGAAAAGAGAAGACTTGCAAATAAATGCAGAAAAACATACACAAAGACTCTCATACGCTCACTAGTTGTTTAAAAACCAGTGATACTTAATGGAAAAGGTGGCAGAATCAGTGTTGAAAAGTTAGGAAACAGGAAAAGCAGCTGCTCTGGGAGGTGTAAGGCACCTGCTGAGCTGGACAGAGGGGACCTGAGCAGAACCCTTGCCTGCTTGTGCCTGCCTCTTCCTGCAGACAGTCCTCTAGGAGGGGATATGAAAGAAAGTTTGATAATTGGATAACATTTGGATAGCAAAAGGATGTCTTGATGGGATGTGAAGCACAATTTTGCATCTCATAGCTGCCACCCCGAAGTTATTGGAGCTCTGCTATGAACATAAAGGGTTTAATATTGTTCAAATACTTTGAAAAATGAAGTTCTAGATGTTCCAAGGAGAACACACTAAATGACTGAGAACCTGATTTCACAACGATTTAATTGTGTTTGAAAATATGGACAATATAAACTTCCTGCTCCCAAGTATTAGTGAGAATTTCTTTACACCAAAGCCCTGTTGGGACGAGCAGCACAGAAAATTCTACAAAGCAGCAAGGTTAAACAACATGCAATAAATACAACTCAGGAGGATCCAGGGTGAACACCGGATTATAAGTGTGAGGTACCACAGAGTGAGGCACAAAGTATAAAATATATATGTCAGCAAATCATTAATAGGGTTATAAAGCATTTTTGGAAAAAAGAGTGTTACTTTTGGCATGTCTAAACTTTTGATAATGAGGTCTTGGAATCTTAATAATATTGTCTAAAAGTAATTTTTATGGATGATAATATAACAACATGGACATAAAAGACCACATTAACTCCAAATAATCTTAATTATGTATTATATATATTTTCTCATGCTTACAGGCTTGTCTAAAGAACTACAACTCTTCTAGTGCCATATAAATATTTAATAATGATAATGTAGAATATACTGATATTATATTACAACTACTTATTTTACAGCCTTATTGCAAAATGGACTTGCTTTAGTTACATGCCAGCTCTGTTAGATTCATTGAGTGTGTTCATGGGAATAAGCAATCAGTACTCAGCTTCATTAAGTTTATATTTTTACACTTTCCACACTAGAGGAAAACATTACATTATGGGCAGAATTTAAATAATTGCTTAAAAGTTAAGAAAATGCTTCAGTGCTTTTCTGACTAACAACAAATTTAAATATTTGCACAAATGGATTCATGCACTGAACTGATCAACAGTCTTCCAATTTTTTTTTCTAAAAAACAAACTTCAGAAAATGCAATAATATACTTTTTTCTCTTAAAAAAAAAATCTTTTTTTATATTGTGCATTTCAAAATTAAGCCTCATAGAGTGTTACATGAACAGTCCATGACTTGCTGAATAATGATAGCCAAGTTATTTTCTCAAGTGAAAAGCTGGGTTCATGCATTTCTTAAAAAACTTGGAATATTTTGAGTTTTTTAGACCTATCTTTTGCTAATAAGCAAGCTATTTCAAAAAGATTTGCTTGTGTGCACATGGTACTCTTTCTGCAGGCAATGATTATTTCTGGAACCAAGCCGTCCTAATACAGGAATTAAAGGTATTCTGTAAATTACTTTAACTAAATGCAGGAGTATTTATAATGGCAGATAAAAATTAGAATGCTATAGGACACAATCCCCAAAAACGAATGAGGCGACACCCCATATTTCAAATTCAGAACAAACACTGACCAAATACAGAGATAATGTAGAAACATGCATGAAAGGTCCTTGTATGGCTAATCATATGGCAACCCCCTGACATGCATACAAATTAATATAATATACAGGGTAGTATTGTATGCAGGGCCCCAAAAACATTTGAAACTAACCAAGAAGTTCTTCTCATGTCCTATATGCCAGTCCTTCATACTGTGATCTTTACCTCTAAAACTGATTTTATTTAAGTAAGAACAAAATATATCTAAATTTGTTTTGATAGACCCAAAACAAGTGCTTCTAACTGGTATGATTCTGAAGTTGCTCGAATGGTTTTTCACATTGACACAGTACAGTAATTTCACATTCTTCTGCATATTTAAAAGTCTATTACAAATTCTAAAGAGTCTAATGCAAAATTATGGGCACTGAGAATGTTTGAATAAATCTATTTAGAAAAGTGCTACTGGCTGTATATTTGGGATATAATGGTGTGTTCCAGTAAAGAAGGTTCCACCATTCTCTCAGTGGTGACCTATGCTGTGCTCACAATGGCTGGCTGGACGGAAGTAAAATGGAAATTCACATTTCTTATGAAAAACTGCACTGTCATCTGAGCTTGACTATTTCTGTATTGTGATTTTAAGGTAAAAACAGTACTAAAAAAAACCCCCACAAAACCAAACCCAGGCATTTTGTGCTTGATATATTTTTTTTCCCTTATAGGTAGCACGGTGGCTGCCTGGCATGTTTGTCATATTGAGGTCTGTTTACCACTAGCTCCTTCCTCTGTTGAACTGCCATGTACCTCCCAAACTGAAGTGCTGTCTTGATGACCAGGAGGGAAAGGATATCTTTACGTGGAGAAATGACTGTGTTTATTGAGCAGTTGCAACTTAAACGCAAGTTTAAGGTGATAATAAACAAGGCTATTTGCACTAAATACTGTGGTGCTCAGCTGAAAATGGTTTGCAATATGTCACTATATATATGTGTGTATGTATATACATTATGTGTTACCTTGGATACAAGGCTTGCTCTGTAGGCAGCTAACTGCTTCAGATACTCCTTCTTGGCAGCTTCAGTTTTCTTTTTGTATACCTAAAAACAAAGAGTGGCACATTGGTAAATGAATCTGGTTTTGTTTTTGTACATTACCGGTGTGTCTCATGCATTTTCATAATGTCTTTCTAAGTAAACAGCCTTTCCTCATATATTGCCTAAAGAGTGAAATAATAAACATCAAATATTTTAAAGAAAATATTGTTCCAACTGTGAAACACCCTTTAACTAACCAGCAGTACTGAAAAAAACAATATTCCTCATAGCATCTCAGGTTTAACTGCTCAAAGTGAAGTGTGGGGCGTACTTTCGAATGGGACCTTTGGGGATGGGGGAAGGTGAGTGTGACCCTCTCCTCTGGCTTCCACTTGTGAGACCAGTTAAAACCCTCTGGGGAATATGAGAATCTGCAGAAAGACTTTTGAGCTAAATGAAGGAGGAGATGACAGCACCACAGATCAGCCAAGAGGGTTTCTCTCTTCCCTGGGTGAACTGTTGGGGGCAGTCAAAGAAGCCCATGGAGCTGCTAAGGATAATAAATGTTAGTCATTATTCCAGTCTTGATCCCATATCGGTCTAATTAACTTCTCAGAAGCATGGATCTATTTCTGTACGTTTCTATCAACTCACCAAATTATTTTAAATGTGGCATGTGCACAATCTCATAATAGATTAAAGACCTTTGAGAATCACTTCAATTTTACCCAGATTTCAAGATCAAAGATTATCTGCAGGGTTAGGCAGAACCTCATAGCACTACAGTGACATGATGTTAGAAAAACATGTGTAGATGTTTAGGGTTGAAAGCTCTCAAGAGGAGAACCAGCTTCTGACCCTTGGAGCCTAGCTAATGACTTGCTGTTAGCCATGTCAGTGACAGATTCAGGAACAACTCAACATTTCTATTTGCAAATATTGCCATGAGTTTCTCACTACTTCATATTTTGGTTTTCTTTCCCTGAAGGGGTAGATTTAGGAGTCATACATGCATCTGGGCTTCATGTAACTAAGCAGGACTGACTCCTCATCTTTCTTGTTGAAATGAAAACCTTAAAAACCATCTAAAGGTTTAACAGTGAGGGAGAAAAAGAAAAAGAAAGAAAATTTACTTTTTTATTGTTGCTATATTTCACAATTTTTAAGTCACATGCCAGAGGTTAATCCATGTGTGGACAGGCATTTGGGATTCATAATATTGCACAAAATGAAACTGCAGCTCTGTGTCTCTGTTGTCCACTCCTCCAGCCAAATGCACAACCTGGGCACCTGTGGAGAGCCTCCATGAGGAAAATTAAGACTGTTCACTTTCCCCCTCCCATTCCTCACTGCCTAGTTAACTGGGCTATTGATTCAAAGCTAAAAGACAGGCAAATCTATTTAGGAGGACAAATTTTGGGGTGTTCTTCTGAATTCCACAGCTAAAAGAACACACGAACATCTCCTCCCCAAAAAGATAAACTTGACAAAACTTTAAAGTGTTCTCTTTTGATCTTCCAATGCTTCAGTAAAACCAGCAGTCCCGTAATGGAGAGGACCTGGCAGCACAGAGTGTACACACAGAGGACAATACAGTTGCAGACTACAAAGGGAGAGTGGTAATTTCAGGCTGGAAGGATCCAGCACAACACCATTTTTATAAAGAATGTACTCTTGAAACAATTTTTTGTTTCACTGAGGCTTTGCTTTCAGACACAGAACAAACCTCACATACAGGCTGGCAAAACTCAGAGGCTGCCTAAAAGGATTAAAGATTTTGCTTCCCAGGGGAAGCAAAAGATCATAATGGAAACAGAGAAGTCTTAGGCTTCTAAAATTGTAACTATAAAGACAGAGAGGGAAATAGATTGGTTTTAGCTGTGCAACTGTATCTTTGCACCCTTGTAATTTCTCCAGATTAAGATAAATATGTAGTGTTTGCTGATCTCCTATTGTTCTGCAAAGAAAAAAAAGAGGTAGCAATTTGCTTCTTAAGTTGTAATCGTTTGTGATTATTAGGGGAATTACTATTTGTTTTGAAAACAAGTAAGAAATTAGTCAGCAGTCTGTTCCTAGCCGCTAAAATGAATTCAGCTTGACCTACAGAACAAAGACTAAGTTATACTGCTTTGTATATTGCAATGCCTCTGCATCATTCTGATAGCCAACTTAAAAAACAGAGCTGAACAAAGAATTTTACACAGAATAATGTTCTTCAAATGATCATGTATCCACTGCTTCCACATTGGGTTTTATTTCGCATAACACAAATACAAAAAATAGACACTCCTGCTGTGCTCTTACAGTCATAGCATAATTGAAAAAGTCCTCTGGGACCTGACTTTTCCTGCAAATAGTCACATTGCACAAGGTTAACTCAATAATATGAAGCTAACAACAATTCTGCAAATCTCCATCTAAAACATCACTAGTTCATAGGAACACCATCAGGCAGTTATTTAATTATTCCCTACCTATGCATTTACCATGTTCCGTGTATGCACTTCCTTGCCCTCTTCTCTTGAATCTTTTGCTGAATGAATAATAATCACATGAACACCTTGTCTTCCCTGGCACGATAAACTTTAATGATTTAACAGAAAATCATTATAGTAAAAAAGTCCTTACTGAGTGGGGAAAAGTTTTAGATGACCCCAGCCTGCTTTGATTTTTGCATTGGCAAGAATGGTCCCTGCAGGCTGGCTTGTCTGGAGGGTGATCAGCTCACCCCCCTTTGTCCCTGGAAAAGCTTTGGTGTGTCCCCTGAGGACAACAGCTTGAGCTCTCACTGTCTACGTGCACAGTCCTTCTGAAGATGCCCACTGCTTAGGTCAAGGCCTACTATACAAGTAGGCTGATGATCCTCATGCTGGTTTTGGAAATTCTGATTGGTCATGGCCTAGACTAAAAATTAGGGTAAGTTCTGTCTGTCTAGGGAGTAAACATTTGGTAATATAAATAGCAACAAGGTCTGGCCTGGCCATCAATATTTTTCTCTGAAGGCAAATGAATGTGGCCCCGGCAGTGGTACCAATTCACTGGCTTTGTGCTGGCCTGGACTTGCACTGGGGGCTTATGAAGGCAGGGCAAGTGGGGAGCGTCTTCAGCATTTGCAGCAGCACCTCAAGCAGGTATGAGCAAGCCAGCTGTTCCTCCCAAACTCTTTTTTTTTTTTTTCCTGCAGCTGTGAGAGTTTTTTAGCCCTCAGGCTTACATAGCTTTGTGTTGTTGTAAGTATAAGAGTTGCATCCTTGCAGCACTTTCGGGGAGGAAAAAGGCTTGTGTCATCATTCAAGTGTGCTCTAGAAAATAGCTGAAGCTCTTTGGAGCTTCATGCTTAAGACAGTGCCAAATTATAAAACACATCATATCCAATAATACAATTAACATTTTTCCAGTATCATGAAGCAGGGTTCTGTTCTGTTGCTTATCTATACTGTATAGTGGGAATATTTAGTTTTATTTATAGCATCTTAGAAATCTCCTATAAGGTCATTTTCCTGTCCTCTGTCAAGCAAGAAACAATTATTAAAAAAGTAACTTGACAGGAACATATAGTTATGGAATTAAGTAATTTCCATCTTGCTTTAATTCAATTAACATGATAATTTAACATCAACTGATTGTCACTCAGGCAGCAAAGGCCCATTCTGATTCAGCAGCATATTTATTTCCTTACACAGTATTTTATTGTCTATGTTGTCCCAATTGCAGAAAAATAAATGTTGGCAGAAAAAACCATCATTTTTTATATGCAGGGTGGGTCAGTGTAATTTATTCTTTTTCTCTTCAGCATCTTATAGAAACCCCAAAACACCAAGACCACAGTCTATAAATGGAACTTGCTGGCATTATTTTCCTACTGTGCTTCACACACACAAATATAGACAGCATAATACCCAGGTCCTTAATTACACTTCCAAGGTAGCTTCAAGTTCCCTCACACTGTTTAGCAAAGCATGCAAAAAGGAGTAAGTATGAAACCCTACTTTGTGCATATAAATATATACGATAGAACTTGAATTAGGCCACCAGGGAAAACAAATGCCCTGGGCTCTCACAGGCTGGTACCAGCCCCCAGGCCATTGGACCAGCAACCTTTAGCTCAGGTTTCCTGGGCTGACCATACATGTGGGCCACTTGAGCTGCAATGCAGCCTACAGCAAGGACTGAACTCTTCTTATTAACAGTGATACACACACATCCTTAAACTGAATGCACCAAAGTTCCGCTTGGAGATAGAGGAGTGGCGAGTTATAGGACAACCACTCACAAATACTAGATTCACCAAATTAAAACCACAGTAGAACTTAAGTACTTCTGCATTATGCTGCCAAATTCTGGTCGTGTTTTGCTTTATGTATTTAAACTGCTGTTTAATTCTTGTCTTTTTGGATCATAAATTCCTTGAGGCAGGCTTTATGTCTCCTGTGCTTGTCTATGTGTTCCATAATATGAAGTTCATTACTGATATATATATAGCTGAAGTATACCTGTAATGCCTTAAGCCAGGTTTTTGTTCTGGTTAGCCATTTTCTCACAATGAACTTCCTATTGGCTTGCTTGTGGAAGATTATCAACACATCACAACACACTAGGCAGCAGGACTACTACCCTGTCACTTTTGGCTTGCACCTTTATTGCCTGAGGGGAACAGATATCCCTTCCCCAAGTCATCACAAGAGCCAAAACAGGCACTCAAATGTCTGCAACCATGTCCTCAGTTTTGAGTGCTAATGGAAAACAAACTATTGCTTGTGACTACAGTCCCCTTTGATATTAGAGATGATACTAACCTTGGAGACGGCAAACTAAACTGACTGATGATTTTAAGAGAAAAAGAGACTTTCAGAATTTGTGTTTCATGGAAGTCTGCAAAAGCTCTGTGTCCCCTAGCTGACAAAGCAAATTACAAAGAACCATGCTACCTCCCTGGCTTTGCCTAAATAGATGGTACGAGGATGACAAAGAAAGGGAAGTTTTCTGTTTATCTTGTGGATATCTCCTTAGAGCTGACACTTGCAAGCAAGTTATATTTGTCTTCTTAAAATGATGTAAAAGTGCACATATTTGTTTTGGTGGAAGTGTTCCAGGAGCCCCGCAAAACAGTATATGCAAAAGTAGTAAATCAAAAAGCAACATGACTGATTTTGTATTCTTGGTCTCTGCAGTGTTATATCCCATGGGAGTGTCATTTTCATGGACTACAGTTACAGGAATGTCATCTGATAAAATACAGTAGGCTCCAATCCAGAATTAAATTCCACATTCAGATTGTCATTTCTAGCCCTGAATACATCGGCTCATAGAGAAAACTTGTATTTTTTTCCAAGTGGGAAACATATCTCTAGTTTTAATCTCCTGATTTTGCAGCAAAGGCACCTAGAGCTTCACACACTCATCTAAAATATGGAGAAAGATATTCCCACAGCAGTCAGAAAAAAAATCCTCAGAATTGCTTAATGGACATTGAAATATGTTACCATTTGATTTTTAATCTAAGTACATACAGTAACAGAAAGAGGCCCAGGGCTAGCTGTATGGCTCAGTAGTCACTTTGACTGCAGAGCATGGAAAAGATACTGATGACATATTAGAGGCTTGGGGGAAAGAATTCAGTCTCCGGCATGTGGGGGAAAGATCACAGGCCAAATTCAGCTCTAGCACAAACAGAGAGACTCTACGGAGAACACTGGAAATTGCAGCCATTTGTGCCAGGCCTAAATTTGACCTTACAGTCTTGATGCTTACAGGAGCGGGACTGTACACTTTATCAGAAACACGTTGGAGGAAAGTTGAGTACAAAACAAGTGACATTAAACATATGATTTATGTGGTGATTATTTCCACTTGCTGGTACTCTTTTTTTAAAAAAAAATAAGGATGTGAGGCTGAATGGAGGCAAAATAATTGGGCCTAAATCCAGTTTTGCATGCAAATGACTTAAAGTCATGCTCCTATTTAGGTCAAATGTATGGATAAAAGCTGGGGAAGATGAATAAGTAGAAAGTTAAGGCTATTATTTATGCATATTGCTAGAGCAGTATTTGAAACCCAGGGTCCTTTTGACCCAGCTGCTTCCAAGTACAATAAGAAGGTGAAGTGGACTTAACATTTCATAACTCGGCGGCCTTGTGCAATATTTCTCTAGGAGCTCTGTTTGTTGTGTGCTGCAAACAGATGTTAGAAATCCACCTTGGACAGGGGGTGTCCTGACATGCCCTGTGACTTCAGTGTTCCCAGAGGGCCTGATACTTCTCCCCTCTGAAGTCAGTGGAAGTTAAGAGGTTCAAGGACTGGCCATGTAGAAGCCAGGGTTATAGAAAAACCTGAAGATATAAATTTACCTGTATGTACATAAATGTGCATAGACATGTGTTGTATCCATGCTTAGCGTGTGCCTATTATTGGCCCATTTGTGTTCCAGCTCATTAAGCCCAGATGCTTTCAGAGGAAGGGAGAAGGAGAATACACCAGGATGAGGAACAGTTGTTTTAAACTCTTGACACTCCAATCTAGACCTTCAGAGGGCAGAGACGCAATTTCAATATAGAAATTTGTGAAGAAAAACAGTGCACCTCCCAGACACGCCTAAGATGCAACACTGGTAAAATCAACATTGCTGGTGCAGGTATCTGGGAGGAAAGACGCAAGGTTGCTCTCTGTTGTGCCTATTCCTGAATCCATTTTGCTTATAATTCACTTTGGCAGTGTGCACACACAGATGTGCCTTCTCTTCCTATTCTCATTTACAAAAATAAAGCAAAGCTAAACCTTGTGTGGTTGTTTATCTACTAAACTGAAGGCACATTCTCATTCTCTTACAAGTGTGTTAGTTATTCCTTGGAGATTGCTTCATTAGCATGGAGCAAGTAAGGGTTTTTAAAGAGAGAGTAAGAGATAGATAAACAAATGTCTATGAGTATTTGAGCATATATAAGGGAAGAAACTGAAAATTGATTTCAAAATGCTATTGACTACCTTGACCTCATGGTCTGCACATCTTCTGAAGCTGTTTCAGCAGCCAGTCCCTGAACTGTCTGACGTCCTGACACCGGGCACCCCACATGCATGGCAATGCAATGGGGACACGATGGCTCTTCCAGCCACGGGATGGAATGATCTCATTTGTCATGTCAAGGGATGGGATGCCATCGCAGCCTGGGAGGGAGGATATAGGTTAGGTTTCCCCAGAGGCCAGGCAGAGTCAAGACCTCTTGAAACACTGATCTTGGATCCACTTTGATCTGACTTGTGGTGCCTCACATCATGAGAGAAGCTGTGGAGATATGAAGTATTGGCCAGCATTACTTGTAAACCCCCTGCGGATCTACCTGGTTCATTCCAGCAGTGGATAATGTGCTGCTCTGTCTGAAACTTCCCTGTGGTCAAAAGAGAAACTTATAAAGCATGCTTTGTTATTTTTTGTGCCCAAGTCAGTCTGGGTTATTTTTAGAGATAAAATAAAAACTCCTGAAAGCTTGTGAGTTCTAGTAAAAATGGTAACAGTATCACAAATATTGACAATAATGCACAGGGACTTCGTTTTACGTAAGTACTGGTAACATACAATCCAAGTTCCATCAGATGTTGAAGAATAAACTGCAGCTTTTTTTCTAGTGGGTCTTTGAGCACCAATGAGGAGTAAATGATTTGATTTTGTGAGCTCAGAGGATTTGTCAGCTGCCTCATATGTATAATTCTGGCTCTTCATATTCCTGCTGCTTCTAATTTAGCAGGACAGGCTCATAATTGAAGCAAATTAACTATTTACACTTGCCACTTCTACCAGGGGAAGAGGACACATCAGCAGGAAAGAATGAGTGGGAAATTAAATTCTTCCCACTTGTGTCAGATCTGCCCTTATATAAACACATTAACAGTAATTTCATGAGGCGTCAACCATAGGAATAAATACTGAGGGATAAAATAATGTGGTGTTGCTATTGAGCTGAACTGCTGCAGCTAATATTACTGTCTATGAGTTATACAGCCTGAAAGAAATCATCTGTCACAGCACTCAAACAGTTGTTTCACCTGCTTCTTCTGATTGTTAAGTTTGGGGTGCCTGAGGTGAATCCCTCCTTCTCCCAGCTGAAAGGCCGGTGCAACGCTGAAGTAAACACACAGGAACACATACACACACACAAGTATGCACACTAAGCTGTTCATAGGAGGCCAAATTAATTCCTACTAGAATTCCAGTTAAGTCAGTGAAGTTACACCAGAGATTAATTTTGTTGAATGTTGAATAGACATTCAATTCCATTTTTAGAATAACAGAACATTTATTAAGGTCTTTGGCTGAAGTTTTAAAGTTACACTAATGTAAACAAGAACATTTTGTTTGTAATTTGCCACATCTATTACAGCTTTACTAGGACTCCAATTAGAAACTTAAGGTTCATTTAATACATGCACATCTGGTACTGATTTAAAATTACTTTCCTTTTTCATCTAAGGACAGAAAATGACCTAAATAGCCTTTTTACCCAGTTTAAAACAGTGTTCTGTCTGAAAGCCAGAGACTCAACCATTTAGCATGCTGAACCTTCTTTCCTAGGGCTGTTTATCTCCCCTTTGCAGTACAAAAGTGTGCAAAGGGCAAAGATGTACATAGATAAGCTGTAGAAATGGGATGCACAGAAGTATAGTACTACAGTGTTTGTGATCATAAGAGAGGAACTGAAACAGTCACTGAAAAAAAAAATCCCTGTGCGATGGCTACAGCATTGAGGAGAATGTACCTCAACATACTACTGCTACAGCTGCCTACCTTTCACAGATTTATTAATCTGAACAATTGTAGAAAGCATTTACTGTGAAAAATGAAGGAAAATGCACAGTGCCTGCTTCTGATCATGTGTAATTATTGCACTCTATTCAGAACTTGAGAAGTCCATGACAATGTCCACCATGACCACTAAAATCCCTTTAACTTCTAGATTCCTCTGTGTAGAAAGATTTGGACAAACAAAATACAGTCACACACCACCATTGTTTGAAAATGGGCCTTTTACACACAGAAATTAATGTGACTCAAAAATCCAAATGTCTTCATATGGTAAAACAAGAGGGAAGTACACTGGCTTTAATCTAATAAATTGCATTATTCTCACAGGAAGAGTATCACAGAGCAATCCATTTTAAAGCATAACCCTCACCTAAGTTCAGTAAGGCACCCACCATCAGCTAGTTCATAATAACATTTCCTTTTTTGTCATTCAAATCCTATTTTCTCAAACAACACTTTCCTAGTTCTTCATAGTTTGAAAAACAGACGTGGTTATTGCAGAAAGCTTCTCAAGCTACAGTCTAACATGTCAGGTTATCAAAATTTTGTTGCAAAGGCTTGGACATACATATACTGCCCTTAGGTCGTTATTGTACTGAGTTTCTATACTTTTATTTATTCTGTGGTCAGTCTTCAGGAATAAACAAGAACAATTCTATGCATTTCAGAAAAAGTGGCTCAGATCATAGGAACAAAGAAGATTTTATTTTAGCATGAAAGCATGAGGCTATTCTTCTTTCTCAATAGCTGCATTATGTTCTACTTTCTGATTAATTTATATTTACTATTTAAATAGTAAAAGGAGTTCCAATTTAGGAAACATAATTTGGAAACATACTTCTATTTAAATTCCAGAATAAGCATTAGCTTCCAAAACATAAGCCAGAAGCTTTATGATAATTGAATCCTTTTCAGCAAGTATAATTCATCAATAAAGTAGTCCTCTAATGATGTTATTGTTTCTTTATTTAACTATTTTTGAATTTCTGAAGCTTCTTCAATGCCAAATACCAAATGCTACATTAATAATTTGTATTTTCAGAGTCCAATTTTCCTACCAGAGACATAGGTTTCATAACAGTTACTAATGCTCTGGATCAGAAAAATTAGGCCTCTAAAATACAGATTATCTAGTCAGTTAAGATATCTTGTAATCATTACTTTGTGCTATTAGATCCCTAATGGTATAAAAAATGAGTTTAAATTTATTCTAGAAAATAGGATTGCCAATTTAATTTTTTTTAAATGGGGACTATCTTTTATTATTTTTGTACAGTGCTAGATTAGAAAGAGCTTGGCCCTGGAGTTTTATAAATGTGCTTAATAGATGGTAATGAAGAGGCAAAATGAGTCAAAAAGCAACAAAGATATGCTAACCCAAACTTTTGAAAAAATTGGCTTAAAAAACATAGTTGCAGCCATTTTTACATGGATGTGTCATGTGGATTCCAGAACACATCATTCTGCTGTGTTTCAACTTAAATTAACAACAACAGAGAAAAGGAAAATAAATTTTGTTCTGCTCTTACAGCATAGGACTTACACAATTTTTGCTCTCAACTATAAATAGGAAATCAAAGTTAAAGCTGGAAATTTAGGGTTTCATGCACTTTTCTTACACATTTCTGCGGAAAGGCTTTAATATTTTGGTGGTAGCACACACATGACAAGCTCAAAGGAGATGTGCATTTTACAGTCTTTTAGGCTGGCCTTTGCTGGACATATTAAAAAAGGGAAAAGAAAGAGACAACACAACAAAATAACTCTAATGTGCCAGTCCAAGTGACCTTTCCATTCCCCGTGTTCAGAAAGTTACCTTTCCTCCAGCTAAACTTTCCAAACACTGGCCTTATTCAATGGTGGATACCAGACAACAAAAGCTTTCTTTTTTGTTTTTTTAGTTATTCAGTGACTGCCAAATCTTGATTCTTTTTACACTGGTATCTTTAACAAGGATCTAGATGTACCTACACCACCCAGTTATTAGCAAAGTAACCCTTTTTTTTTTCAAGCCTAAATAATTTTGCATACCAAAAAATCATAAAAACCTTTTTTTTAATTCTTAGGTTTTTAACTGTATTTTTGTAATAACAATGTATGAATGGACGAGATTCAGTTTAGTCCCAGCTCTTTTTCACTCTCTGTGCTAACATCAACCCCAGCCCAGGTCTCCTGCAGCCAATATATCTCTCACCTAGCCTATCCTTTCCTTCCACATCTGTTGCTTTCTTAAAGTTCCTATTTCTTTATCAATCCAACCCATTCTGTTGGCCATTAAAATGCAACCAATAACAACAGAAAAGCAATGGTATACTACAGTGAGGATCAATGGTATTTGCCAGCTTAAATGTGATGAGCTTCCAGAGTTGCCCACTTTTACACAGCTTTGACTGACTTGGAAGGATTTCTGCAAAGTTTCAGGTCCAGCTCTGCTGGCCTCATTACAGAACCAAGGCCTTTCCATGGAAGATAGAAGTAACCTTGGGAAGCGATGTCCACAGCCCACATATATGTTAGAGGATGCCCTTTGCCAGTGTCCACCCTAGGTCTCTTTGGGTCAACACATCACTAACTTCTTTCATAAAAGCCAGGTGGTTTGGGAGCAAATGTGAGCCCAGCTCCCCTTCTGGCATCGTGGGATCATGGGGAAGGGAAACATCTGCAAGTGGGAGCTCAGATATATGTCAGGTCACCCTGCACATACATAAGCTTTGGCAGCAAGCTCCTCTTACACGACAGTTTCACATACAGGGCAGGCAACGACATTGTAAAATGCTAGGCCCACCAATTTCAGCATTAAACATCCCTAAATATAATCTTAAAACTTGTGTCACATCCCAAAACAAGGTAAACTCTCTTAGTGGTTTCATACAGACGAAATAAAACAATTCTGTCCTTATCTCAGCGTCTTTAAGTCATATTCCTGAGATGGCACATATTCAAGTTTCATCCTGGCAAACAAAAGAAGCTGCCTACAGTGCTCAGATGACCCTGATAACACTTTCCTGAAACAAAGCCTCTGAGCTACAGCACATATTGTACCTGTTTTTGTTCTTCTCCTAAGCCGTCCCACATTGAAGCTACAATTTTAGAGACTTCACCAAAAGTAGCATTGGGGTTTTGGCCCTTGATGGCTGCTTGAGTGTCTCGAAAGAATAATGCATAGGCAGACACAGGCTTCTGCGGCTCATTTGGGTCCTTCTTCTTCTTCTTTTTGGGAGTTTTGGGTTTCTTTCCTATATCTGAAGCGGGTCTCTTCTCGCCACCATTGACCTGTAATATAAAATTGGGAAAGTACTATTAAAAACAGCCAGTTACAGCCTCCAACCACTGTTACAGCCTCTGTGATGCAAAAATTTTGAATTTTGCATGCAGAAATGGAATTTTTGTTATCTTTGATAATTCAAATGTTACCACTATCTGCATTAGTCACATGTAGAAAATTCACTATAAGTATTTCAGATGATGCTATTTTTTCCCTTAAAGTACTTTATATTTCTCTTTCATATAATTGCTATAATCTCTGTAGTTCATCTGGTCATCTTCTCAGCTTTTTTACATTTTATTGCTAGTGGCTATGACATGAAAATAATGAGAAAATTCAAATTCAATTAGTTTCTCTATAGCCTGAGTATCAGTTCAACAATATGAACCATCTGCAGACAGAAGAAACACTGTCATTTCTACCTTTTGCTTATTCTCATCCTTCTCCAGAATGACCCCAGACTACTGTTCAAATCAATTTCTTCTACAGCTGGTGGTACTTCCAGGGACTTTGAAGAAAATCTGGTTGTGAACCAAGCAATTCAAGTTATAGACATTCCCCCATGCCTTCTAATTAAAGTCTGAAGAAAAAAAGCTTTACCAGTCTACACAGTTTAGAGCCCTTTAAAGGATCAGTTTTGACCTATCTGGATTTAGCTGAGTAGTTTTTATATCTGCTCGTGTAAAAGCAAATGGTTCAAGGAAAGGAATGGTGTAAGGAGGAAAGCTCATGTGCCTTATTCATGCACCACCTGAAAAAAACCCCTCCACATGAGCATTTGTGCAAACACCAAAGCACCCTATTTTCCTGTGAAGCTGGTGAAGGGTCTGGAGCACAAGACATGTGAGGAGCAGCTGAGGCAACAGGGGTTGTTTAGCCTGGAGAAAAGGAGGCTCAGGGGACAACTCAGCACTCTCTACAACTACTGGAAAGAAGGTTGCAGCATGGTGAGTGTTGGTCTCTTGACCTAAGTTACAAGGCATAGAATGAGAAGAAACGGCCTAAAATTGCCCCTGGGGAAGTTTTGGATATTAGGAAAAATTTCTTCACCAAAGTGATTGTCAAGCATTGGAACATGCTGCCCAGGGAAGTGGTGGAGTCACTCTCCCTGGAGGCATTTAAAAGATGTGTAGATGTGTCTCCTGAGCACACGGTTTAGTGGTGAATTTGGAAGTGTGAGGTTAACAGTTAGACTCGATGATCTTAAAGGTCTTTTCCAACCTAAATGATTCTAGGATTCTATGACTTACGAGCACATAAAGGGACAATGACCTGATTCTTCAACACATTGGAGCTCCATGGCAAAGTAGTTTTTCTTGATATGATCACTTAATTTACTGTAGCTGTAGAAATGGTGTGTGATCTTACAAGTAGGTTCAAAGGCTTTTCTCTTTTGTCAGCATGACCAAAGCACTGTGCATCATAAGCATTTTGAAGTATGAGAAAATCAAGAGCATAAATGGGATGCTCTAGGCTAAGGATCTACTAGGCATGACTTCTTTCCCTTCCTTCTATTATTATTTTTTAATAATGCGTATCAAGTGGCACAGGAGGATACAGGTGTTCAAATCATTGTAACTGCAAGAGGAAAATGGCTGGAAATCCTCATTTTGAGAAAAATAACTTTTTTATTTTCCTATGTGCCTCACTATGTGGTGTCTAACCGAACCCAGGTGACTACAGGGAACAATCGGGATCTCTGTGGTTTACTAAAAACAGCAACAAAGTGATGACCACAACTTGAAAATGAAGTTGCTTTTTTTCTGAGCATTATGTTACAATAGTTGCAACTTTCATACAAAGTTAATAGACGTGCAGCCTATAGACAGCTGGAAAATACAGAAAAACAAAAGTGTGCTACCCATTATTAAGTTAACCAACTTTTTGTCTCTTGCTATTATTTAATTCTACGGGGTACACAAAACTAGCAGTTAAAGTATCATTAACTAGGGTTCTCTAGCTAATTTGACAACATTAGTCTAAACTTTTCAGAAGTCCTGTGCAAACACCATGAGCAAGAAGACTTGGCAATAATTAGTTCTATAGTTAAAATTTTACCTGTGTGATTTGCTAACATTTTTCTCCTTTCAGTTTATTTTTGAACCAATGAGACTTAAAAGTTCTCTGTATATTAGGATACCACACTACTTCAACTACCCTTAAACCAGGTGATATACTACAGAAACTTGTGTAAGTGCCTTCTGTGAACAGCTCTAAAACCTTATTCTCCAACCTTAACAATCAAGAGACTTCAAAAACTCACTGTTAAAAACAGAGTACTCACAGGGGAAATTCTGTTTGTCTTATATGAAAATAACGAAATAAAAAGAATACCAGAATTCCAGTACTAATAACCTTGCAAATGGCTGAGATGATAGCCTACCTTATGCTCCCATCAGTCTATCAGCTTCATAGACTCTACTTCTAACCACCAAAGCAGAGACAGATGGAAAATAAAATAAAAACCATATATATTCTGCTAGGCATAGACTTGTGCCTCAAAATCCCTGGAGGTGTAGTTAGCTCATGGTAATCCACCTCCTGTCATGGCTTATTGCTTAATTATGGTGATGTATTTAACTTATTTATCACAAGAAAGCAATAATCTTTCACTTTAAAAAAGTGTACATTAACCATGTTGCACACATAATAGATCACAAGAATATCTGGTGTAGGATTTAAAACTATCAAGTAAGGCACATCGTTGATATCTAAATGTCCCTTGAGAACCTGGAAAATGTCTATAAGCATATTTAAAATAAACTGCAATAGTACCAAAGCCTTTAATGGAGCTGGGAGAGCTGTTTTATGCACACTATCTTGCAGTAATCGCTGTAGTTTAAAATAGATTTTAATCAAGCACCATCTGCATAATAGGCTGAACAGACAACACAGAATTCCACTTATAACTCCTATCATATAAAGTAAATATTGTAAAACCTCTGCCACATAAGGAGAATATGCTGCAGCAGTTCTTTAGTAATTGTGTTACTGTTATTTAATTCTTGCTACTTGCAGTCCTCTTGCTATCTTCCCTCTAAAATACATTATTTGAATTTCTCTCATAAGTGATATGCAAATGAACATGGAAGAAAACCCTCTTCTCCATCTATGAAGAATATTTATTTACAAACCAGTAATGCTTCCAGCAGCTCACAATTATGCTTGGCAATAATGAAGCACATGTTTAATGATCCAACAGTGTGAATTATGACAAGAATTACATAAATGCAATATTCTAGTGTTGAGGTGGTCAGAATAAGGCATGTGGCTTAGTGGTGGTGACTTGTTTAGAATGCTTTTATAGTTACTTACAACTACTACTACTTTTTAAGTTCTCCCTTTTTTCTTCTTCTAACAATAGCCCCACATATGAGATTTAGAAGAATTAAGGGGCCTTAGTGATGTGCACCCCTTGCAGAGACAATACCCTTGGTCTGAGGCTACATTTCACATTTCTGTGGTCTTAGCAGCTCTCTGAATGCATATCCAACCTTACAATTATGCTACAGTTGTCACTGATCTTATGGTCAAGCAACCTCAGCTGTCCTGTTTTTAGAGCAACAGCATGAAGGGAAACTGAGCCCTCTATAATGCAACTCCTTTCCCTTTCCTTGTGCAAGGACAGTTGAAGTCTGAACAGCCTATATGAAAGAGTCTTTATGAGAATGAGTATTGCCAAATAATATTTAACAGCTGCTGCCATTAGTTCTGTGTATGTTGGAAAAGGCTTACAACAATTTGAATATTTGTCATAGAGTGACATCCAAGAAGCTCAGTACAAGAACAATTACATCAGGTTGTAAAGTTAATACTGGAATTTGGAATATATACATTGAGCTGAAATGGTCATTTCCTTCATGTATGGAAATCAGTGCTTCATGGGGCAACAATTATAATTTTAGTCCAAATGTGTACATAAAGTATGTATTTTTTCATACCTTCCAGGCTCTTTCTATAAATTCATGTAAATATGAACAGGATATTGAGATTTCTGTATTTTTTTCTCTAGACAGAAATAGGTATAGTTTTTAGGGACCTTTCTACCAAATATGCTATGAAAAGACCAGTGGCTTCTCTTTCACACATTTCAGCTGGTATAAACTGAGGGAGGTCATCTGACACTGAGGTGATTTTCCATTTGGAAATGTACTTTGTCTTTTTGATCAATGTGGGTACACAGGCAAGCATCTTGTCCCGCAGGTTAAACAGGGAGAACATCACTATTGTTATTAATGACATGGTGAGTTCAGAGGGAGTTGGTTTTTACGCAGTGCTCACGGCAGGAACGTTTCTGACTCCATGAAGTGACCTCCAACAGTGACCCCATGACTGCAACATGTGCACTTCTACTGAAGGATTGGCTAATGAGCTTTGGCCCTGGTCTATTACGTAATACCACACATCTGCATGGTAGTTTATAAATCAAAGAGAAGAATCCAAATTTTGCAAAGTTATATTCAGTTAAAAGATAGATGTTCTCACAAGAGACAGAACAGCAGGTCTATCTGTTCCTGTCCCCATCCAGCGCCTTCTTTCGCTGGGAAGAGGATTTCTGGAGTTAGAACTTTCACAGGCCCCTCCAAAGCAACTCTGATAAAATGTAATACTGTTGTATCTGGGGAGAAAGATCTCCACAAAAAACTGATTTATTTTGAGTATTCATATCTACTCACTGGCAGCTTCCAGGAAGAGCAATGTGGCACAAAGATGCACATTGGAGAGGTTTAAATCTTGAAGTACAACAATACACTTAACTCCTTAGGCTGATTATTCAACTTCTCTTGTCTTTTACAGAGGGATCTACAGAAGAACCATTGCATGGGATCAGTGCCAGCCCACTGTCTCCAGTGGTGACCAGCATCAGGTGTTTTCATGAATCCCTAAGAAATCCCACAGAAGGCATGTATGGCAATATCTGCTCCCCATCAAGCTTGCTGTTTAAACCATACAGTTGAAGAAGAATTTAAGCCCTCTGTCAATATTAACCAAATGTAATAGCCTTTAAAACTTTTCTCTTAGCAGTGAAGCTATAAATATAATTCTAAGGCAATGTATCTACTTTAGCACACTGGACTTAATTTTGTGTTGTGGATTGTGCCATTTGTCATCTTTTTCTGCTTAGACTGAGCAGGAGAGAATTTTAAAGAGAGTTTTCCAAAATAACATGGCTTGTTAAAAGTTGAACACTATATAAACTGGCTTTCACAAAGAAAGGAGTAAGTTTTACTTAGTCTGCAGTGCTTTGTATTTCTCTATTAAAAACATTAGCTTCAGATAATTACTGCTTGCTTGAAACCACAACCCTGTACTTTTGCTACCACAAAGTGCTACAGTGAAAAAGTACATGAAAAATATAGGTTAAATAACTGAAATACTTGATAGAAGTAGACAGGAAATCCTAATTATTTGAGAGGATATTTTCTCCAAAAGTTTAGAGCACCTTGAATACTCCCAGCAATGTAAAAATATTAGCAATGCAATAGGAGTAGCAAATAAATTATTCTGAAAAAGTAAAGTCTGCCTGGAATTATTTTTACATAGCTGTATTCTAAAGTCTCCCTCAGTAAGGAAGTGCTCATTTAAAATATATGAATTATTCAGTAATTTTTAAAACCTAAAGTTTGTGAAATCAGGGGAATGTCCTGAAATAAAACTTTTGAATCAGAATTTATTCAAATTGTAGTAAAACATATGTCTCCAATTACATGATTATTTTATAGCTCGAGGCATGAAAAACAATATAATGTTAAAACAAATCAGACTTACATTTCTTGACTGGATTATACCTCCTCAGTGACTCACAATATGTTTTCTTCACATTCCTTGCAAGTCTGCAACTTTTCCCCAGCAGACATGGCTGCGGTACAGACTACAGTGCATGTGGCACACACTGCACTGCAGGAGTGCTCTAACAGGACTGGTATTTTCTAGTGACCACAAAACAGAGCTAAAGAGGCTCTCAGTTTCAATATGCTATATTCCTGGTTTAAGGGATGACATAGTACAAAGTCCCAATCTTCCTGTGTTTTCTGTCTGCAAAATTAAGATAATAGACTTGTGCATTTTCGGGAGGTTTCCAGGATTTTGGGAGATTTGAGAGATTTTTGCATGCAAAACCTGCTGTATAGATTGACATTTATCCTTTAAAGAAATTTATTATGTAAATTACTCTTATCACTTCATTCTTGTACTGACATTAAAATGAAGCTTAAACATGTCATGATGAAGTGTCAGCACCTCTCAAAAGCATAAATGCATACAGGGTCTTCCAGATTTTCAAGGTAAGGTTTTTAAAGTTCATAGGATCTTTCTGTTCTGGTTGCTATGATGTTCTGTTTACTCATCCTGTGACCAAGTGGCAAAGACTAGCATATTGCACAAACTGTTCATACTTTTTATAGCAGTAACTTGATCTTTAACTGGGAACAAACATCCCTGCTATGCATGTGAGAAAACTCAGTCCTTATATTAAATCCCTAAAGGAATGACTATCCTTTCGATGTTTAACAGTATTCCAGTTTGCTCTCACAAAGAGGAATGATGTAATTTACTCAAGCTGCCTGAAGAATTGTCTGGATATTGTAAGTTCTGTATTCATAATCCTTTATTCACTTCAGTGAACCACCAATCATGTATAAAGTATCACCTTAATAACTGTGGCCATATCATTCATTTAGCAGGTCCTAAAAATATCCACCATTTACATAGTAATCCTAGCATCTAAGCCTACCTTAGAGCTATCTTCTCCTTCATCTTCATGGACTGAACTGGATGGTGAAGGAGTTGCAGATTTGCTTCCAGGTGGAGAGGGCGAGTTGTGAGGAACACTGTTTCCACCCATATTCAAACCAAGCTGTGCACTGAGCTGGGACTGGTTAATAGTAGTCAGCTGCCCGTGCTGCATCATTCCTGGCTGCCTAATATCTGCAGGTTGAACCCTTGGCCTCATGGTTGCCATCTGAGGATGGGAACTATACTGGGCTCCTTCTGTATTCCGTAAATCTTGCATCTACAAGAGGAAAAAAACTGTATTAAGCATATCACTAATAAAGTGTTCTGTTCCTTTAGACCTTGGTTGGCCTGATTGGCTATGTAAGGCTTAAAGGAAATGGCAATTACTTAAATAAACATGTATATACTGAAAATAAACATAGTAAGGATATGATTGACATTTGCATAACACTGACTGTTATAAAGAATTCAGGCTCTAGCCTCAGCCCTTGGAAATAGCAAAAAAAGCAATGAAAGCTTGGGGTTTTTTTCATATGGAGAACAAAAGGGCATTGCTTTCTGTAACTGTGTAGAGTATTTCTGAAATGCTAACAAACAGGAACAAGTTTGCACTCTGAAGTTCAGACCTAGACCAGAACATGAACATCCTCAAAATTCAAGACAGTTTCCAGATCCTGCTTTTTAAACTCAGGATTTTTGTGGGTTTGAGTTGTGAATTTTGGAGCTGCTGGAAGTTTTCAGAGTCCGAATTATCTAGTATTAGGTCCAAATCTATTTTACCTGGTGCTGCCCAGTGAGACATTGGACTTTTCAGGATTCAGACCATTGACATGAAGGATGCATTGATAGACTGATTAAATGCTTTCTGAGTCGATTTACTGCTAAGACATATATGAATGGAAAGCTCAGAAATCGCAGGATTGACAAATGAATCCATTGTGCTATGTGGGTCACAGCTTCTTAGCATTAACGAGACATACTATTTTAATGCAAGCAACAGATTCAGTCTCTGTAAGGATAAGAATTAAAAGCACTGGAGGATGAAACTCCTTTCTTGTCCAGAGGTCAAATGCACCATACAGACAGACCGCAGCAGATTGCCTGTAACATCTTTTCAGTATACTCATACAGAAACACGACAGATAGCAAAGAGTATCAGAGAGGAGCTCTGATTTAAGCTAAGGTGTTCTGTGGGTGATTTAAAATTGAAGTATCAATTCAGAGCTGAAATGAAATAGATACGGTTGTCTTTCTGTGCATCAGACAAATATGTATGTATGTATAAAGTAGAATCTGACAGGAGCTACCATTGTGTAAGTTCCATTATGATAAGGACATGTGTTAGTGGCTCAGTATATTAATATAGTCACATTTCTTCTACTGACAGTCTTTGTTAGACATGTCATCTGAATTGTCTAAAGATCACTCAGATTTTATTTTTTTAAAATATTTTTATGGCTCATGACTTTTATAACCTATCTCTTTCTCATATACACACTCCCATATATCACAGCAATCTGTAAGATACCTTTCAACACACAGGAAAAAATAAAGATAAACCTTTAACTTCACCTTTTCTCTTATTATTGACAGTGTAAAAAGGCATCAAGTTTAGGGACATACTTTATGAGCTTGGGGATTGATTTTTGTAAAGGTGACTGCTTGGCAGTAAATCAAACTAATAATACCATTAGTTATGGCATACTTACCACTTTACATGTACTTGTGTCTCTGAAAAGCATTTGAATTGGCTTCTGACAATGTGACATCACAATTATATGTATATTTATGTTGTTTTAGAAATTAATAGCTTTTGGTAAAAAAGAGCTATCAATACAGACTTGTTTTCCAAGTTCATTTAATGACTATGAAAGCACCGGAGGAGAGGAGCACAGAAAGCACAGTAGATGAAAACAATTGAAGGCTGAAATTTGAATCCTGGTAGACATTTATATTTTTAAATTACTACTGATTTCTTGATCCCTTCCCTCCAGTATCAGCTTCCTCCGTGCCAAGCATATTAGCCTTGAAAGCCATCATTATCCCTGCCTCTAGCAGACAACCTGTATCAAGACAGTTGTCCCTATGAAGCTGTAACTGCTGCTCAGATGCTTTGCTCTGGATCCAGCTGCTGAGCTGGGCAGCAGCTGGGGAAGGTGGAGCAGCAGTGGGGAGTCTCTGGGTCCTCTTGGCCAGCACGGGGCAAGCGGGAAGGGGATGGGAATCCACACAGTCCCTCCTGTGCTGGGCAAAGGGAGGCAGAACCCTTCCCCAAAGCCCTCCCCTCATCCTGTCTGCAGTGCTCTGTGTAGGTGTGTGCCCTCCCCAGGCACCCTCCGCCCTGCAGGGGCTGAGCCCTCAGGTTTTCACGAGGCAGCACCTCATGGTGCAGAATAAACACTTCCACAAAAGGCTGGAAAAGTCTGACTGCTTTTTAGGAAGAGTAGGCATCCTAATGATTTTATGAACTCTAGAAACATAACAACCACTACCTGAAACTTCTAACTCTTATTTTCAATGAACTTCAAAATTATCTATCTCTAAAAGCAGGGCAAGGGCTACTATTTTAATTACTTTTCCTCAAATAAAATATAATACAATTGCTTTAAATGATGCGCAGGAAGTTCTACCTGAATATGTGGAAGAACTTCTTTATTGTGTGAGCGAGTGGGTGACTGTGCACTGAAACAGATTGCCCAGAGAGGTTGTGGAGTCTTCCTCACTGGAGATATTCAAGAACCATCTGGATGGAATCCTGTGCCATGTGCTCTGGGATGACCCTGCCTGAGCAGGAAGGCTGGATCAGATGACCCACTGTGGTCTCTTCCAATCTGACCCATTCTGTGATTCTCTGATTCTGCTATTATTCAAAAAGATCTCTCCTTTAAGAGCTTCAAATAGCAGATAGATAATACAGAACATTCTGTGTTTTTCTTCTTTAAAAAATATATATATTTAAACAGTCTGCGATACAATTTTAGGTCCAGTACTGAACATAGGCTGTGTTTTCAGATAATACAACAACAACTGAACAGTACTGAATGTATCCCCACACAAAACACATGTGTATATATATTTGCAAGAGAACCCTTCACTAGGGAAATTGTAAGGACTGCAAATGTGGTGCTGGAGTAAAAAAAAAAAACCCAGTGTTTTTCTTTTCACATGAATTCAGCTTGTCCCCTGAATTTTTAAATCAGATGAATACCAGGCTACCTCCAGAAAGCCAGGTGTAAGCAGCAAATAAGCTTATTTAGCAGTATATTTTCTCTTTCAGATGCTAAGCCAGAAACCCTCGCCTAAGGGACTTGCTTGCAGAGAACAAGCCAGTTTAAGTCCATCACACAGAGCTGTGGCCCTCAGGATCCACAGACGTGATTCACATCTGCCGATGAGGCTTCTGGCTCACCTCTTTATCATGCACTGCAGAGCCTGCCTTCTCCCACCCCACCCCTACCTGGTGAAAAAGTGGGATTGTCTAAGAAAATGGAAACTGCTCATTCCTTGAGTAAGAACAGGCAACTAATCACATAAATGTAAAAAGTTGTGAGATCACAGTGTGGAAAACATTATGAACTTTCAGGTTCCTAAAGGATCAACAAAACCAAGAACTGTCCCTTCTCTGTTGGTTCAAGAACACACCCAGCCATGAAAACCACACACTCAGGTCACTGCTGTGGCATGATGGTATGCCCCTGTCACAGATACTGTGAGACAACCTCATCTCTGCAGAATAGTAACACTAATCAGACACACTCTCTGTCAAAATTACATGCAAAGTATGACCAATTTCTTCTAAACTACTTCTAAATCTGAAACTTCATACTCCTTGTTCCTCCAGATGGAGTTTTACAAAACCGACCGCTGTGTAGCTGTGCTGGAGCCATACTCAGTATGCAGAGGCAATACTGCGAACACACTCCTGCCGAATGCAAACCTGAATAGAAATCCTGATGGATGGCAGAATGCCAAATGGAAGAACAAAGTTAAAAGAGTTTTCAGTGTTACAGAGGATAAGGACAGTCTTAAACTGACATCTTCAATGGTCTCTGTGATGAGGTAATAATGATAATATCTGGCACTATAATATCATTCTCCATCTGTCAGTTCCAGGATGTTTCACAACTCGAGTTATATTCAGCTTTAGAACATGCCTGGTTTTATTTTGGTTTTGCTAATGGGGAAGCTATGATACATTTCTTTTCATGGCTATTTTTTTTTTTCTGTTTGCATTTTGCATATAAGCAGAAACTGAGCATTCACTCATGTAAGTGTTTGACTGCAAGTTAAAAGACAGTACAAGTCACTAAATCTAAGGTGTGTACCAAAGCCCCTTACTGGCACACGGGTAGTGCAAAACCAGAACAGGGCTGTCTGGTTGAAGACGGGCTCCTAATGACGTGCTCAAAGATCCTGAGCTACTAAGAATAAAGCTAAAGAGCTTTAAACATCAGACTATCGTTCATCCCATCAGCTTAACGTAAAAACAAAGCAAAATACAGTGCAGAATACAGTGATATCATCCCTGTACAGAAACATCTTACTACAGGACAATGTGAGTATAGTATCCTAATCACAGAATCACAGAAAATAGTGCTAGAAGGGACCTCAAAAGGTTATTTAGTCCAACACTATCTCACAGCAGGATTAGCTATACCTAAATCATTTCTGACATATGTTTGTCTAACCTCTTCATAACCTCCCTGGGCAATTCTTGTGCTTAACTATCCTTACAGTGGAAAGGGCTTTTTTTCCATAATGTCTCACCTAAATCTCCTTTGTTGTAATTTAAACCTACTACTTTTTGCTCTGCTCCCAGTGGACATGAGGAATGTTTTTATCCTGCTTTACAGAAAAGTTGTACACACTAGAAGGCTGTTATGAATTTCCTCTCCGTTTTTTCTTCTTCAGACTAAACAACTAAACCCGAAGATTGAAAGACTTTGTTCATATGCTGTGTTTTCTACACCTCTGATCATTCTTTCTGCTGTCCTCTGGACTGTACCCAATAACCTTCATATTTCTTGAAATATTGCGCTCCGAAGTCCACAAAACACAGATATTTCCATCTGACACAGCACTCAGACAGAATCCTTCATCTCTCACAGGACATAGCACATAGCAATAAAAAAACCCAAACTGAGTTATCTGCCTTTTTGATACAAGCTGGTTAACCCATGCAAGATGCAGAAAGAATCAAATTGCAGGACTCTTAACCAGTGTCCCAGAATGTGGCTTTCGGAAGCAAATAATTTTTTTCTAAGAAGCATTAGACAGGCAGTTTCAAAGGGAATGTGCTGTTAGCAAAATAATTCACACTATTTTTCTAGTTATAATTAATAACCATGAGGCAACATCTCTCTGAAAAGCTGTAGAAGTCCCAACTGTCCCTCCCTATTTAGATTAATTTTTAAAAAATGCTATCACTAAATGAAAGAAGAAAGACAGGTTGCTTTAACAGATCAAAGTAAATACAACTTTTTGTTGTATTTTTGTTGCATGTCTAAGTACATGCAAGAAACACTAGGGATAATTCACTGGAGATGAAAACATCAAAACATAAGGAGAAATACACAGGGCTTAGTCACTGAAGCAAATAAAGTTCACATATCTCACCACTCCGAGAACATTCATATCAAGCAGACATTATTACTGTTACCATCATCAGGTCTTGCAATGTTTTTTGCTTAGTTTTCTACTAGTTGAATGCTCTTGTGAACATTTTTGATGGACATTGCAGAAGGGGCTGACAGTTCTTTGCTTCTTGTCTGAATGGTCAAGGTAAATCGGAGAGTAACAATTTTTCGGACTATAAGAAGCTATGGTTCAATCAATTAGTTAAAAAAAAGTTGGGAGAAAACCCCAGGGGATCATAAGTGTTATCTACGAAGATACCCACAGTGTGCTTCTTTCTTCACTGGCATGACCCACGTGCATCCCCATGTAGGTATCTTGGATGCTCTTTGGTAGGCAGAAGGGGTCTCTGTTATTAGTAGTATTCTCATTTATATTCCCAGGAAGCGTGCTACTATCTGTGCCATAATAAATCTGAATGTTTCTCTGTTCCCAAATAATACTACATTGAAATGCAGTATTAGCCCTGGTTGTGCCAACCTCCTGAAATGCCATGAAATTTGCTTAGAAATGTTACTGCTTTTATTTCAGGCATTTAAATTGTGTTCTACCATAAGCCAGTGCACATCTGCAAGATGTTTTCCAGTGACAAAGAGATGCTCATTAAAAGAGAGAGGAAAGAAGTTAATTCCTACATAAGCACTTGATTCTGTAAGTGAAGGTTTCAAAAGAGAAGAAAAGATAACATTAAAGTTGCCAGCCAAGTTTGTGAGAACAGGCCCACTGAGAAGGGCTTGTGTTTGGGAAATGACACCATTTATGATCAAGACAACTGATAAACCAAAAAAACCTAGTAATTTTTTTTTAGTGCTGCAAAACGCAAGCAATATTCATCATACAGATGATGAACAGGCTCCCCAGGGCAGTGGTCACAGCACCAAGTCTGATAGAGTTCAAAAAGTGTTTGGACCATGCTCTCAGGCAAATGGTGTGACTCTTGGGGATGTTTTGTGCAGGACCAGGACTTGGACAAAATGATCCTTGTTGGTCCCTTCCAATACAGGATATTCTATGGTTCTATATGACCATAAGTTCAAACTTGAAAGAGGGTCTAAAAGTACAGAAGTGACAATTTTAGATACCTTTCATTCAGTTCATACAGGTGATCAAGCAGTGGTACCTCATGGTTGTTCAATGCATGTTGATGGTCAGGATCCTAGATTGATGGCAAGTGAATCAAAAGCAAACCAATGCAGTTTCATCTGTTGTTTTCCATCATGGCAATGCTCTTTAATGAGAGAAAGCTCTCTTAAAACTTGAGATAACTTGAACATCTCTATTTATACACCAGAGAAAAACAAAAAAGTGACCCAAATATTTGGAGGTCTGAAATCTGACAGGAAGTTTGTGTTTACTGATTAGAGTGACTAAAACTGGTACTTGGTACATATGTCCTGTCATGAACAAGGAGTGATCAAACCAAAAGAGTCACGTTTTATCAGGTCTTTGTTTCCTTTCAGTTCAAGTAGACATCATATTTGCAACCAAGTCTTGTTTTAGCACACTTATAAGTGAATGAGTGCTAAAGAAAGATTTTTTTATGAGAGCCAAGGTTACTGTAAAATGACCACAGAGAATCATTCAAAACACATTAAAAGGAGTAACTCAAAGCACCACCTAACAGAGGGAGGGGAGGTGTGTTTTCATCATCTCATTTTTATAATTCACTTCTGTATCAGCTAACTGTATAATGAAATACTAAGTTTTAAAATAAGTGGGTATTTGGGGAATATTCTAGTGCTTTACACAGGAGTATTTTATATACTACACCCACTGCATTTTTCAAATATATTGAAAGGATCATTCAAAATTTCTGTTGATTAGGAAAACAGTCTTAAAATTAAACAGCGGAAACTTCACATGTAAAGAGAACCCTAAACGAAAAATAATAAAACCCCCCACTCCTATTAAATCTACTACACTAATCTTTTCAAAATCATTCTGTTAAAAATTAAACCACTTTGGGTTGTTTTATGTAGTACTGGTTCTGTAAGTGATCTTAAGCCCCATTAAAGCTATTATATACTCAAAATTTGACTGCAAAATTTTATAGTACGATCACATAATGACAAAAATGCAGTCATATACAGTTTCTATACTTCTTGGTACACAGTTAATTTGGTGACTATTAACATTCTTTTCTACTTTATGTTTTAATATCCTTTGAGTCACACAGGGCCAAGGTCTCAAAACTAATCATAAAAAACTACCGACTGCTATTCACTCTAATATAATAACCCTTTATTTAAAACAACTTCCAATAAATTTCATTATAAGAAGTTATTAAAAGGGTTAAAAACCTATTAAATGTCAAAGAATTTGCCTGACTCAAACTTCTAATAAAGAAACAGAATGGGCTTTCTTTCTGAATTATTTAAATCTTTACTGACTGTGCACTGAACCATGAAATTAGAAAAGTGTTATTAGAAGTGTTCTCTGGTTTTTATAAAAGTTGTAGCATGGAATATATCAAACTACAGTCTTTAACTAGACTAGTTAAAGAAATAGGTTTTTAATCCTGAATACATGGTTTTCACTGATATAAAGGGTCATAATTAAAAGTCTGGCCTGGAAGCTGAAGATAATAAAATTATTATTACAGGAGCATACATGTTCATTTGGTATATTCTGGATGCATGTTTCCATTTTAATTTGGACAAATATCTTCAATTTTGTTTGATCTTGGAAAGTCCACTAATTTGGACCCTCTCAGCAAACAATTAAGCTTTTAATAGTGACTGATTTTAAAGAATTAATGGTGAATAATTTGTATTATCTTTTTCTCTTTTTTAAAGTGTCTAACGCTTAACAGCAGGTATGGGTTAACAGCAGAAAAATGGAATCTAGGAGGTACAAGGCAAATATTCATCCACACATCTCCTGATAACAGTATCATCATTAAACTGGTTTTGTTGTTTTTGTTTTTGTTTTTGTTTTTGTTTGCAAATAACAACAGAACGATTTTCTATTTCACCAGTTATTTGCATAAGGAAAACAACCATGCATTTCACATTTATTTTAGTGATGCTAAAGAACTCCTGAGTAAGCAGTATATTCACAGATTCACTCAAACACACCTGAATCAATAGCCTTTCATCAAAAGAGATGAAGTCAGAAAGATGCCTGAGAGACACAACATTGTCTCCGCTTCTTTTATACAATAAAAATAGAGGCATCCAGGGGACATGAAATGATTAAGTCTAGGAATACAAACTAGATCCTTGGACACAATGCTAACAGTGTGCTTGGTGTAGGGCAGGAGGGAAAAGGGGATGCAGGCAGCTACTGTTGTCTTTGCAATCCTTTGCTCCTGTGACTGACCAACAACAACAGACTCGCCAGCATGAGGTTGCTGTAACCTTCATTGGCTTCTGCTCTATTGTATCCCACTCTATTCTGTTCTGTTCTGTTCTGGGTCTTTTTCTGTCGTGTTCAGCACAGCAGTATCAAACTATCTTCCTGCAGTGAGCTGGGTGATGTGACTATTACCTGTCACATGTTGTTTGCTGTATCCACTTTAACACACAAAGGTACCCTGACCACACCACCAAACTCTCCCTACTACCAAGTAAAGGAATTTGTATTGGGTACATTTCGAGTAACGTACAGCAATATATAGTTATGCCCATGTGGGAGGAGTCAAAAAATTCCTTCTGGTTAGAAAATCACACTAAACCAGCTGTGACAGCTGAAAGGTTGGTGCAATACTGGGGTGTCTTGTGTCTCCTATCTCTACAGGTGATGCCTTTTCCTGGTCTTAAAATCAAGAGTCAAACACAGGTAGAAGGGAAAAAGGGATTTTACCTTGGTATTTATTTTAAGGATCCTTAGGTGCACAACATCCAGGTCGAATGCACCTCAATGCCCACCACAATGCACACCCACAAAAGATCTGGTAAAACACTATAGGTCTTACTAATTAGCATATCTATCAAAAATTCCCCAATGAGAGGCTTGAATGAGCCCCCCTTCCCCAAGGAACCTTCCCCTGGATGGTTCTATCTTGGTTTACAAAATGTGTTCTGGAGAGGACCTTGGGGTCTGGTGCACACTAACCCTTACCTACGAAGCTTCTAAAATGTTTAGTCTCTTGGCTGAACAAACAAGTCTAAGAATGTAGGCAAAAAGCACTAAGAATACAGAAGTTCTAAAAAGCTATAGCAGGGGTATAAAAGGCAAAAATCTTCATGGCATCACAGGAAAACCCTAAATTATCCAAACTGATCTCTCATCTCAGTCACAAGAAATGCCAATTCCTTCCCAAAGGAGCAGCACATCAACTAGAACAAGAGATTTTTGAAATACTGTTGATGAGATTTAATCTAAGTATGCTACGTCACTGAAAAATTGTTTGCAAGGGAGGCTGTCTTTTCAGTGTCATCCACCTGTTTAGGCACTGAACAGAAATATAGGGCAGAAGGAAACTCAGGTGAAAATTTCTGTCACACAGAAGGCAGAGAAAGGACTAAAACCTGAGTCTTCTATGTGCTCCAGACATCTCACTACCCCCATCATTAAGTTTGTGAGAATTCCTGCTGTTCTGCACAAACATTTAACGGGTCTTGTTTCCACTCCAATGGGATACGATGCTGGATTTGTGAAACCAAACAGTCAGATCAAGTCTGCCATTGTCTATAATATTCCTCTTGGGCACTGAGATGTGGAACATCTTTGAAATTATTTCCGAGAGTCATAGGGTCCTGTCTGGGGTTGTGTCTTACAAAAGGCATTGTGACTGCAACAAAATCTCCTACAGAATTAATCATAAGCAAAGTCTGAACATGCGTAACTTTAGGCATGGCTTTGGAAGACTCAGCTGTCTCAGTGCCTTGAAGGCCCATTGATGAATTCCACCTCTGTCTGAGCAACCTGTTTTGCCAGCCACTTCAGTACTGGGTAGGAATTGTGGTGCTGTGCTTGCTCTTACATTTCCACATGCAGCAGTTTTATTAAACCAAAGGAAGCTTCCTGTAACTCCCTGCCACCCTGGTACTAAACTGCATAGAATTATGGCTGCACATTATCCATCATTCACCTGAAAACCAGAGTCATCCAGGTTTTGTTTGTGCATTTTGTGAGTTTCTGGACCAAGTTCATTTTTGTTGAGAAAGATATTTTTTCTGGCTGATGCCAGTAGCCCTGAAAAAAATCACACCATATCCCACATAACTCTACTTTTCACTGAGTACAAAATCTTAAAAAAAAAAAAAAAGTAATTTAGACTAATAAAAATGAGTTGAATAGTTTAAATTACATTAGTGAAAGAATCTTTTAACAAATCTTTCCTCTGCTATGTTGCAGCCCTGTAAATTCTCAGCATGAGTGATACAACTAATGGAAGTTGAAACAAAATGGTCTGCAAAATGTTTAACTCAGAAAAGATTGTTTTTCATACATATGATCTTGTTATCAAGTGATAAACTTACTGATTTTTGTAACTGTATTGTCATAATTTCCTCTGCAATATAAACTTAATGCCATTGTCAAATATTGTGGGTTTTGCAAATGTTAAGCACATGTGTTACTGCTGGGCAAGACACTTTTTGTAAGCTATGAAAAATATGCTTGGCTCTCAGGGAAAAAGCAATTTAATGATATGCTAATAAGTCCATCATTCTTCTGTATTGTATTATTTACAATTTTGTCTCTAAAACCTATTTAACATCTCCAGTGTAATTATCCATCTGCATCTTGCCAAGTCCAATATTATAATTCTGAAACAGGAAAAATCTCAATTATTTTATTTTCAGCTATGTAGAAGATGAACAGATATCCAGCAGTCTCAAAAGATGAAAATTAGTAAATTTATTTTGCTTAATGTCCATTATATTGGCATGTGACTGAAGATAATCCAGGGAACCATATTTTTAATTTAAGAATATATCTTTATTTTCCTGGTTTGATATTTCTAAATGTGGATATCTTACTTAATAAAGCCTGACCAACTTACCAAAACAACTTAAGAGAAAAAAAGCACAACCCATAACTTCTTGAAAAGGAATACTTTTGGCAATCACAACTTCTTATTTCTTTTTGTACTCATTATTCAGTCTATTTTTGATCATGAAGCCTTTTACTGTCCCATTAATCTTTAGAATAAAGCACCAATCTTGGTTTGGCTGAGAAAACTCCCTTTTTTCCTTCATCTTACAAATTTGTAATTTCAACTGGTTGCTGAGCAGCAACCAACACCTGGGAAAGCAATATTTTATGATTATATATACAGTGATTTAACTCCATCCCTGAATGCCAGGGAAGCATAGTGGAGTCTTTGGTAAGAATGTGCTGTGATATAATACTTGTTTTGCATATCCTAACACAGACAGTAGCAAAATTCAAAGAAAATGATGTGTTTTGTATGAAATCCACCACAATACAAGTTTTATAGTGAAAATTAGGGAGGAACCAACTGCTATCTGCAAGGGAGAAAATAGTGAATAAAGAAATTTACAGAACATGAGCTCAGGACATTAAAGAAGGCCACTCTGAAATACAAGAACTTTCAAGCTTGGAAATGACATCTTCATGGTGAAGAAAGAGATGGATACAAAGATAACATGGCAGATTAATGAGATCCTGCAAAGCTGGGCTTTAGAGAGAATTCTTCAAGCTAGAGAAGGCTGTTACCACCATGTATTCAGAGTGGTGTTGTCCAGAGGGATGACAGCATTTCAAAGAAACGGTCCTGGTGTTTCCTCAGCATAGCCTCACAGGTTCATCAAAGTGTTGAAACACTTTAGTCTGGATGAATAGTTGCTTCATTTTATAGAAAATCTGAAGACTCCAGGATGTATTTCATCTTTCCTTTTCTTCTTGGATGTTGGTCTAGTCATACTAACATACTTCTAACTTCTGTTTGGGACCATCTAACCTACTGTTTTCTGGAAGGAAACATGATGATAGGTAATAATACTCATACAGCACAAAACAGAGCTTCCTCCATTTCCCAGGCTTGTTCTGAAATCCCCAAATTCTTCTGTTGCCCATAAATCAGATCTGTTGACAGACAGAGGCCTTGGTTCTAATTTTCAAAGTCTTAACAGGTCCAATCCAGATTAGTGTAATTGGATAAAATGAACCCAAATGTAAGATGGGATCTACACGCCAAAATTTTACACTGCCAGAAGGTAACCCTGGAAGCCTCTCTGATCAGGCAAGTACTCACACGCTATGGAAGAGAATAGTTAACAATTAGAAAGCTTAGAATTCCCATAATCTTAAAATGACATGGCAGATGAACATCCCAAATAACACAAAGGCATATCTGCAGTCTTTTGTCTTGTTCTCGTGCCACTGGCTGCCTTCATATTAGCTGAACTCTTCACATCAGTCTACCATCCAACCAGTGTAACTTCATATGGTGTTACTACAGCTCTTTTAAGTTTCATTAATAACCTAGAGTAGGGTCATCCTCTACTAGTAATCATGAATTTTGTAACTACCTTATCTTCTCATACTTTTCTAAGCAAAGCAATGATTTTAGTCACTTCCCGAAGAAATTTTAAAATGTAATTGCCGTGTATGTAAAACTGCATCCATGACTGTTCACATAATTGCTGCAATTACGAATGCAATTCAGGTAAATATGCAAGCAGACTACTAGCTAAGTCTCTAACTGGTAATTTATGTGTGCCTTCACCCAATTTGCATGGGCAATTTTCATAATTACCTTCCCAGGTTTAGTACATAGATCTTGGGACTAATGAATACTAATAACTAATAACTAACGAAGGAATGAGGAAGAATGCGTGAGCAACTAGTGGAATAAGTAAATTAGAAGCATATGGAAAAAAAATTTTAAAAAATCAACTTCAGCATATACATTTGCCTTTTTGTACATTTCATTTTGAAAGAGGAGGAGATGAGTAACGCAACTAGAGAGGTCAAGTTCCTTCAATTATCCTTCCTTCTCCTATTTTCATTATGCAACATACCCTTTCTGGTAGTCAAGAAGCCCAATGATTTTCAGACAGACAAGCTACATATGTATAGTGTAATTTACAGTAAGTGCAATTGTCATTTTAAGTGTCTAACTCCTCATCTGAGAAAAGCAGATGTCCTCCTCATGAATGTAAGGCCAAAAGAGGGTCCCAGCGGTGTTTACAGATAAGCAATTGAATGAGTTTACAAATGTCCTCCTTCTTTGAAGAATAAAGGAAACATATTGCATTCAACTGAGAGGCATTTCAACAAATTGTACCTTTGTTGCTACACTTAAAACCATACTGATAAAAAAAAAAAATCTTGGCTTGTTTGTTTTGCTTTTTAGGAAGACAAGAGAATAAAATAAAAACATACCTAGATACTTTTGTTAGCCTTGATCATTAATTGTAAAAGAGTTATGCATGTAATGCATTGGGATTGCATTTACATTCTGTGATTTTAAGGAGAACTGTACCAAAATAAATATAAAATATGCATATTAGAGAAAAGTGAGGATCCTAAAGTGCCTTCTGTAAGGCTCTGTGTAAAAACTACATGCCATTATAGAAACCTTAAAGTCAAGCCCATGCATTTAATTAGTCCCAATATTTTATAAAGCAAATTTTTAAGAATTTTGATTCCTATGTTTACAATATTTAGGGAAAAAAATTGAAAACTTAAAAAAAATTATATTTAAAGAGAATTTAGATATTTACTTTGAAAATTCTGAAAAGCTTTTGCACAGTGCATATGTACATGCTATGGTTGACATTTATGGCACCTGAAAAGACCACTTTCATTCTCAAAGTTGAGGAAACGACATCTGCCATAAGAAGCGTGGGTTTTTAAGAGAGATTGTTCAGATATGGTCTTATGTAGAATACTTGCTTCCCTGATAACTCCAATTAATCTTTTTGCCTTATTAAATTTCACTCCTGCCACCGCTGTAGAGTCAACAAAACCACAGGATACTAAGTGGGGCCATATTTTGCCAAGAAATGGTAAACTGAATTCTTAAATAATTTCTAGATGAATAACAAACCTCTGCCACCTAAACCAATTCCATTCCAGCACAAAAAAGAGATAAGGGCTGACATACACGAACGGTCAACCTTGCTCAGAACGAAGTAATACTTCTATCTCTTAAAAGTATTGCTAAAATAATTTAGTTTTTAAAGTACTGATAAATGATAAGCATTGGTTTATATCCTACTGTATCAGTGGTATTAAAATATTCTGAAAAATAACTACACTTTGCAATGTTTAACATAACAGATGCTAAATCTTATGTTTGAATGAAAAATATTTTGCATGTAAGTAATTACCACTGTTAGTTAGGAAGTATAACAAAAAGAAAAAAAAGACATTATGAAAAGAACCAAAGAAGTAGTGCCTTCATCCTTCTACACTGAGGCCTAACATCCTCTGAATCTGTTGCAGTCTGGAGTCTGACAAGCTGTCCTTTCATCCAAAATGCTTTCCTTAATTTTAGAAAAAGATAGCAGATTTGTAACCGATTAATCTTGATATGTTTGCAAACAATGTTAGTAGACTGAACACACTAGAAGTACTTTTGAATGATAGCAATGTGATGCTCAAATTTTTCAGCTTGAAATTAATTCTGTAATTTCAGGACTATCAAAAATAAACATGCTCAAAGGGCAAACAAGAACTCTACAAGGTGTTAAAATTCATTGGATAATTTTCATTTCCCCAGCTGAAATATAGGTGAGTAGTTGTGCCAACATACAAGCCATGCTTTTCAGCTTTATCTCATTTTCTAATTATTTTGCTTTAATGCTTTTTTCCCCTACACCTCATTCCATGCTATTTACTAACATTAATACTATGGCAGCATTCTAAGACTGAAATTTCAGAATATGTAGATTAAAATTCTGAACCATCAGAGCATCCCTTTATTACAGAGTTATATGCGATTTCTACACTCAGACACAACTCAGTGGTTGTCACTTGTGATAATCTTTAAAGTCTGACTGGACCACTGTATCTGGCAACTACTGTGAAAATCTTTACTGAGTTTAAAGAAAATGTTCTGGTTTTACTGCAACACTTTAACAAGAGACATCTTTCTGTTACTGCCTCTAGCAAATCCAGATGCTGTAATTAATATTGCAGGAAGTATAACAGGAAATCCTCCCCTTTCCCTGGAAGGAACTTATAAAATCTGCAAAAAAAAGATGAAATCAGGTTGCCCTGCATCTGAGAGTGGTTCTTTCAGAGTAGGTTTTTAGCACATAGATTCTGATTCAGGATTAGAAAAAAAACAGCATTTTTTTCTTTCCTTTGACATTGACTACACAGGGCCATAGTTTCTTATATATTTAGAAATACCAGTCTTAATGAGTTATTTGCACACTATCTTGTGGACATCTTGTTTTCCTAACCATATTGGTGAAATGCAAAGCGCTCTCCCACACAGAGAAGTAAATGCATTTTTAAAAGAAGCAGAACAAGTACTTTAAATCTACATTCTCTGAATTCAGTTCTTGTAACAACAAAGTTACAGTGTTTTCCCATGGGAGAAATCAATATGTTTCAGTACTTAATGTAATTAAATTAGGGAGATCATCAATACAAGAGTGCGTTTAAAAACAAGGTATGCATAGAATAATGTATACTGATGGCTAGATGAGAGATGATTCAACTATATCCCATTCTAAATGTAAAGAAAAAAAAGTATAATAAAATGTTTAATAACTAAATTAAACTCTGACTTTAGTGAAGAATTCAGGAGGTATGATATAGGTGTGCATTTTAAAGAGAGAATTTTGTACAGTTTAGCTCCCACTTACACTAGGAATAATACAGCAAGTGGAATTAGAACACAGCTTTCAATTTCTGTGATAACTCCTGGAAAATATTTAATTCATGTAGCAGATGTTCACTGAAATGAGTGCCACACTACTTAGCCCTCTAAAAACTGCTGAATGAAGCGGCTATTCCTAATTGCTATCCCACTGTTACCTAATTTGTTCTTCCCGAATTGCAGTGTGTAGGCTGACCGGAACAATCTATCCATGTGTCCTTCTCAGAGGTGTGGATACATGACACATGGCTTTGGGTTATTTTCCAATGCAGCTCTGAGATGGCAGGTCTGGCTAGTTAACTTGTGAGCATTTGCAAAGTTTGATCTCATCTGACATGCTTAAGAAGCAAAGCCTCACTGAACTGCATATGAATCAAGGAGCCAAGCTATACTTCGGCTCCCAAGGCCTCAAAAAGTCAGGATCAGAAATGTATGAACTGCTATGCTACAACATATCAGGATGATCCTCCAACATAACTCACATTTAAATGTACACATTGATTTCCACTGTTGTATATGGTTTTGCTTAGGTTCAATATTAGTCTAAAATATTCTGCAAAATGAACCCTTGAATTTTGGACTTCAAGCTGCTGCCACTGGCACCCATCTCCAAAATTCTGTTTAGAAGCAGCACTATTCTCACCATCTTGCATGTCCAAAGCTGATTTTCCTGCCTCTTTGGAAGATTGTGTTTCACATACATTTCACACATTACAGCACACATTAGGTGCTAGAAGTAAACCATCATCTGGTTGCCACTGAGCTTCACAGTGAAAGGGAGCAACTACAGGCCGTGGTGCACATGAATGGTGGAGGAGCAAGATTCTTCCCACATTTCCAGAAGTACTGTGTCTGCCTCTGGCACTGTCATGCCTGAAGCAAGGAGAGAGGTGATCACTCCTGGGGGTGCAATATATCCTTCCCTTGAGATGTCTGAAAAAACATTTATGCTGTATTCAGCCAGACCTCAGGGATAATGTGGTAGCACACATGCTGGAGGGTATTCTTGCCTCTTTTCTTCCTGTCACTTTGTGAATCCATAGTGTTAATTATAATTTAGCATTAAATGTGCAATTTCAAGCAAATTCCTTTCAGATGGATACATTAACAAAACTGAAAATGAAACCAAACCCAGTAACAAAACCCAGGTTTCTACCTCAGTGTACAAATTCTCACCAATATGGTCTTGCCCATTTCTTCAGCAAAAGCTATATAAGCAAAAAAGATGAATTTGAACAACTAAGTTGAAAAAATTTCCCAAGTTTTTAATTTGTCAACAAATGTACTTCTCTGCCAACAGAAAATTCTACTTTTTGCTTCCAGAGCAGAAGATACTGAGCAAAAGAATAATTTTAAGACAATGTTATGTGTATGAAAACTACATTTGGTCTATTTAATTTTGAAATTTAATTTCTTTCTCTAGAACATTACAGGAGAGTTTAGAAATAATCTTCCACTTACTCATACAAAATAACATCTTCAAAGACATTTAAAAAATCTATTAATGCTTTCAGTTTGCAATGAACATTTGGAAATGGTAATTATAGAACTGTGATAACTAACTTAAAGTTCAAGAAGACATGATTGGCACAGTAAATAATTGGTTTGCTCCTACTTAATCTACATTAATGTAAACAATAAATCTTCTCTTAAATAAAGATTGTGTGAATCTTCATTTATCTTTTATGACAAGAGAGCAAAGGTTGTAGCTTAATGAATGGAAAGAAGCAACAAGGTCAGATTTAAAAGCCTCAAAGGTCAAATTTCTGACATCTCTGAACACTGAAAAAAAACCCTAACACGGTAATTACTATTTTGGTCAAGACACTGAGGTCTATTTTCTATTTCAAAAAGAAAGGGAAAAAGCACTATACTTCAGAAACTTGAGAACCAGCACTTGGTACATACAGTCATATGTATACATACAACATATACTTCCCTGTATTACACACTCCTTCCATCACAGACATAAAATAAAGGATACAGCAATAAGAATTCCAATTGAGTCATCACATGTCTATTAAGTAGCCAGCACATATCCACACCTGGAAAGTATTTAGGGGAAAAAAGCAACAAGCAGTCTCTCCTAGAAATTTGACATTGCCTAACATTGGCTATAAAATATTTCCAGGGATCCCTATTCCTGAACCACCCCAGCTTTGGTGAAATTACAAGTAGTTCTGAATCTTTGCAGACAATGGGAACACGGGCACTGATAAAAGATCCAGAAAGCCACATAATTTTATTTTACATATGCATTGATTTTTGCCCAAATGGAAGACCTCTGTCATCTAACAGGGTTATCCATAGATTCAAAGAGTTGATCAGGGTCATTAATAAGAATAGTAAACTGATCATCATTCCAATAGGACTTGACAATGGCTTTTTTTCAAAGTGGATACTAATGTATTGATGCCTCTGAAGTTCATTACAGCAGTAATAAATCATTAGCCTCCAGAAAATGATTTATAAGTTGGTTAAAATGCATTAGAATGGACTGTCAAGCTACTCCACTGAGATGATGAGGCTGGTATGAAAGTTTTTTTTTTTCAGGTTCTCTAACAAAAATGGTGATGACTCAAAGTAATCATATCACAAAGACAAAAATAAAACAAATCACTGTAATGATTTACTTTAATAGCATGTTTCAATCTTCATAAAAGTGTGACTGAATTTTACTATGAACTGCTGGATACATTCCATTTATTCACTGCTGGCAGAAAACTCTTAACCTACAAAGCTCCAGTGCTGACCCCAATGATTATATTTGTGTTTACTTTAACCAAAAGAAGGGTACTGCGTGTGTAACTATGGTTACTCTGCACGGGTGCCTGTGTAATAAGAGTTTATTATAATGTATAAGTAGCTTGTCAGGCATGCAGCTCTAAGCCGTAAGATTAGCAATGATAATATCACAGGAAGTATATGGGCCACAACTTGACACTCACAATGTTTATGTTATGCAAATCTTTTACTATATTACATACACTACTTCTGGTTACTACTTAAATAGCTTAACTACAGCTCAGACCTATCAGTGTGCAACTACAGAATGTTTTTACTTTCACATATGCTTTTAATTAATACCCATTGAACACTGAACAGTTTATTCATGATATTCAGCAAACTTCACGTTAAATCCAGTGCTCAGTCTCACGGCGGTTCCTCTGCAACATTACTGCAGTCCCGCTACAGACTTCCTGTATTAAACAGGGTATGTGACCAGTCCCCTCCTTGGCTACCACACACAGCCTCGTTCACAAGGGGCTGTGCAGGCCTGGCACCTCGTGCTCTTCTTCGTTGCTGCCTGCCATGAGCATTGCACGGCCACACAGCATGGGAGATGAGAAGAAAGACTCACAACCACACAGGACAAGGTAGGATCACAGCCCCGTCATTTGGACAGGCACACACATTGCTCTCTTTCCCTCTGGGACCATGCATAGGATGACAAAGATGGGTTGGGAGAGGTACAGGTGGTCATGCTGCTCCTTCGACCCAGGCGCTGGCTAGTAAAGACAGCACTTGGACAGATACAAATGCCACCATGGCTCTGAGCTTCCATGAAAAGCTCTTTCCACTTTCTTCTTCTTGCACAGCATTGTGCCTAAGTGTCAAAGTAAGCCCCAAGTGATTTGTCTTTACCCATTTGAACAGTAGCCCTTACACAAGGAGCCCTTCAAGACTAAATACATTAAAGGCTTGTCTGTAATGCCAAGAATAAAATAAAATAATGTCTTCTGCAAATACATGATAAGAATTATTATGAACCTTACAGAAGACAACACAATAACACGTTATCCTCTCTCTCTAATTCAATTATAAGGGTGCATTGCATTTAGGACCACATATTCAAAAGGCCAAGTCTGTATGTTCACAATCTCAATTTTGTGTTTGCAGTCTGAAATGGGAGGAGTTGTGCTTCTATCTAACTAATCTGGCTTTCTTAAGGTATCACTAGAGGTAGAAATACTTTGGAAATAAGAATGCCTGCAAACAAAAGAACAAGGTGATCTGAATAGCTTTGAATAGTATAGTTAACAGCTCTAATGTTATAAGATAATTTCTCTTCCTGTATTTACAGTGGAATCTCTACAGGCCAATTCTCCTTTCTTTAATTTGTAAGAAACCCCCCACAGGAGGATGACAGGTTCCTCTGAATGCAGAAAGAGAGGGGTGGGCATGTAGTCAAACTTACAGAAGGTTGGGGGATTTTTTAATTGCAAATTAAAAATGCCATTTTGCACAAAATGGAGCTCTCAGACCAGCCAATATGGATGGGTAGAATTAAAACATCCCACTGACAATTTCATCCCAAGTAAGCACTCAGTGAGAAGCAGAAAATATAACCTTAAAATATGATCATCTTACTCTTAGTTAACATTTCACTGGTGTATTTTAAAAAGCTTTTCCTCCACAGAGGCAAATGGTAAAATAAGGATGCCAAAAGTATAAATGAACACTTGCACATGCTAACAAAGAAATCACCATCTAAGTAACCAGCACAGAAGTCTCCAAAAAGTCATGAAAATATGCTTAAAAACTCCTAAAAATGAGAGAATCTCTATTAGAAATGCCAGTAGAAAATGTTTAGCTGGTTCTAGTTGGATCCAGTTGATGTGTATGTTTTGGAACAAACCCCAGGTCTTTTACATGGCTATGAAATTACATCTCACAAAGACTCCTTGAACCATCCCAAGTCAAGGCAGTACTTCAACACTTGATAAGAATAAATTGGCACAGAACAGAACAACTACTAGTGGCCAACACAAGCTCAATAGCACATAATGAGAATTTTCACCCATTCAAGACATGGAACACAACTTGCTGGCCAGGTTACCTTTAGAATGATTAAAGTAGTGCAAATCATATCAATCTCTATGTGGCAGAAACACTAGCCAAAATTTGCCTTACTCTGTGCTGCTGCTACATCCAGATACAATTCTAGCAAAACAAACTTTCCACTTGGCACTCTGCTTATGACCAGTCTTTGCAAATGAGTCTGTGGCTGTTCTCAATTCCTGCTACTGGACGGCTCCTCCAGCCAGGAGTGGATAGCTTAGTGGGCTTCTAAAAACATACAGGGACTGAAGAACGGTTACAAGTCTCACCATGTGAGCTATAAAACCTTTACAAAAGTATCTTTATTCACACCTGGAAAAAAGCCAGTGGCAAAATAGACAACAATCTGGCTCACCGCACAAATGCTTCCCAACAACCAAGACAATAAATAAATGATTCTGATGACAAAGTAAAAGTTCTGCTATGGGCTGAGGATGAAAACTTTTCCGTTAAACTAAAAGGAAGCAAAGACATTAAGTGCCTTGCCATCCTCATCCATGTAAAACTTGTATTATCATGGTTTTATTAAAGCTAAATCAAAGAAGGACAACATCTGATATATGCTCCTTATTGCACTTTTCTGGGGTCCTGGGAAATGCTACCATCAGGAGAAAAACTAAAATTATGGACTCTAGAACTAATGAAATGAGAGTACTGCTTACTTCCTCCAGCAAACATACGAAGAGCTAAGTGATAAGACACCACACGACAGCATCTCCTGGCATCAGGAATGAGTCTTACAGGATAGATTTTGGACAGCCGTCTGGCTGCTCAGAGTGCTCCCCCACAGATCACCACTATCCTTCATGAAGCAGTTTGAAGGATCTCCACGTTTCCCAGGCAGTTCTTACTACCACGTGCTCCTTACTGCTGCCACTATAAACCTGTAGCTCCACTTCTTGAACCATGCCAGCAACCAGGAGGATTTTGGTTATGCTGTCCTAACCCAGCACATCTCTTGAGGAGGATTCTTTGGATACCACATTCAGCCTAAGGAAAGGAGGGATGACCCACCAGCAGAAGTGCACAGGCATACATTAGGACACACACATTGCACAGATACACAAACATACAGCATAAATTCTTGCTTGCTTTTATAGCCCATTCTCTCCATAGGGGAAAATTTTGGCCCTTTATACTTCGTCTATCTAACACAGACACTTACCACCACCTCCTCCAAGTGGAATGTGCACCTGCAATTGTTGGGTGATAAAAGACATTTATCTCAATCTGCTCTGGAAATACTGACAATGAATGAAGATGAGAAAACCTTGATTAAGACCCGGGAAGCAGAGACTGACACAAATTTATGAGTTTTTTTATAATATCTGTATTGTTTGGTGGTGTGGGTTTTTTTCCTGTACTCAGATACAATAAACGTAATCCTTCAACTCAAATTCTGCATTGAGGAAGAACACAGAAGCAGAATAGCTTCTGCTGTCTCTAACAAAACAAACAGGTATAAGGTTAAGAAAATGCATTAACTTCACAATGAGAAAAGTAAAGGAGATAATTTATTTGTACAAGGTATCCATAATATAGGATTTTTAAGTACAAAAGACTTTTTACATACAGCATTTTTAATCCCACCACTCTATTTTACTGCACCCTCCAAACACTGTGCTGGTAATGCAGATAAACATCTTTTCCCCAATTTCAGACAGAGAAACAGAGGCACAGACAGTAATTTCAGAAGCAAAAGTAAAAACCAAGAAAAGAGCACTTCTATGCGTAACAAAGGTCTAACTAAAAGTCCATCAGAAGCATTGCAAACCTTTCCAAATATTTTTATAAGATTTGAATCATGACCTAGAAGACTTAGGAGTACCTTTCTCTGTCAGTCATTAAGTCCCCAGTCTGATCTCTTCCTCCATCATTCACTCTAACCTGTCTGTAGTTTGGACTGTGACCCTGTCAGAGGAACTACGTGAAATGCACAGAAATGCAATGGAAGCATGAGAACTTCTCTGAAGAATCCTTCATGTCTCCATTCTGTACTTAGTGCAGTAGGCACTAAGGCTAAAGATGGCTTACACCTGTTCTGAAAACATCTTAACATGATTCTTCAGCTAAAGCTAGCTCTGCCAATTGCATATGCTTGGAAATCTGAAGGTTCAGGGCTGGGAAATCATGCATGAAACACCTCATATTCCCTTTTTCATATTATCACTAAATGCTCTTCATTATTTTTTCCATCTTTAAGTGGAAATGACAGATTTTTACTTGATCTTCTATATTAAAACCCAAGGAATCATCTCGCCTTTCAGATATGTACACACATTATCGTTGACGGTAATGTCAGTATGAAAGCAGAATTCACATCAATCATTAAACTTGTAAATTCATATTTGACTGTGATACTCTCCTACACTGTGTACACATGAATAAGTACTGATGAATACTATGATGTACATTTTCCAGTAGCTGGATGTCCATCTAACTACCTGAAATGACACATTTAACTGTTCAGGCAACTAAGAAACTTAGGCAAAATAATTGTTATTGTGGGCACACAACATATATAGACTGATACTGAGCTGAAAAATGAAAATACAGTCTTATTTTAAAAGGAAATGAAATATCTCCCTAGGTAAATGGACATTATGCCATACACAACTCCTTTCTGTGTTTTGGAATAGCTGCTTTTCAAAACTTGACATGGGCAGTTTCTTTCCCTTTTTTTTTTCCCCTCTGCTGCTGGCCACTCTGTCAGTTTTTGACACATACTCCGAACCAAGTCTGAGATTTTCTTTTACCATATGTCTCCTTCTGATGGCTAAATGGGCTAGTCTTTTTAGGCAGTTATTTTAAAGGACTTGGCATAAACCTAAATAGCAATTGTAAAGATGATAGGAGAAACTTGTCTTTCACTAAAACTGGAGGCCTTAAGACCCTGAATCAGCATATATGTGTTCAAGAATTGCACTGAATAGAAATTTCTAAGGATTCTTCATTTACTAGTGGGAATAGTAAAAATGTATTACCTGCCACTCTGGTCACTGCCCAGAATTTGCCAATGTTTTCTGGTTGGTAATGCAGAAAGGAAGCATTTCTTGGCATGTCTGTGCAAAGTGAAAAGTATATCACAAGGTGGTTTTCTTGGCTATGACACTCCCAACAGACTGCAGCATGTGTCAACAGAAAAACCAGACTGACATGCTTTCTACTTTAAGCGACAGATACATTACATGCCAGAAAACAGCAAAAATATCCTTTTTAATGTAACCACTAAAAAGATATCTAAAATTTGATCTATGAAACAGTTCTACCAAATAAACCATGTTCACTCATTATGTGTTTGACTGTATTTAGATTACTTATTACATAAAGATCATTATCCTTGATATAAAACTGTCACATATTAAAAAAGACCCTATATGCAGATAAAGGTTCCCCAGAGAGCATCTCAAACTCACACCATATTCCAGAGCTCTGTATCTCATATTTGGGGCTTTTGAATTAACCAGAAGTCATACAAAAGTACATGTAACCAGACAGGTCGTTATTGACTTTGTTTCTGAGGAGGCTTATGTACATTATTTATTCAGGGAGCTGTAAGAAATAGAGTGCTCTTATGCAACATTCTTCACATTTGACAGATTCACATAAATGTATGCAGTGGTTATGTTAGTGCATTTGGTCAAATCACACCCTGATTTTATTATATTCATGCAAAAAATGCATTAGGTATGTTGCTCTGATATAACAAGTTCTTTTGGAAGAGGGCCACAACCAAAGCAGGGCAACAGTTTTGTGGTTACAGCTTTATTCACACACAAATACATACTTTGTGTGTCCTTTATAGTCCTTTTTTGGTGCTGTTTATGTCTGGGCATTTCATAAAATAAGCCTTCTCTACTGATTTAACTTTGCTTACTGCTTTACTGCAACAGTTGTTAGTTCCTTGTTCAATAATTCTTGCTGATGTGCAACATTAGACAGGATTGACTCTATGTCCTCCAGCTGGCACAACTGTACATTTTCATAAATTACACTAATATAATCCCTTATATAATGTAGCTGTGAGCAAGAACTGCAGACCTGGAACTCTACCTTTTTCCACAAAGCATGAATAATGATTACTTCTTAGGTGGGTGTGTGCACATTCTTGTTTTATTAGATCAGTCTCACAAAAGAAAGACTGCACAGTGAATGCCAAGATTATTTTTATCATACTATCAAAACCTGGCAAAAGTAGTGGCTATCTGAGGTTACTAATTTATCACATTTTACCTTTATCACTCCTGATTTATTCTCTTTTTTTTTTATGTCAACATCTGCAATGAGTCCTAACTAAAATGTGGGGAATCTTACTGACAAGAACAAATTTAAAACGTCTACTTACCCACCTACCTAAAAGATTTGAATATGTCACTGCAGCTGGGCTGGAGAAAAGAGGTCACAAATTCTAATTTTGTAATACTTGCCAGTCATTTGAGATGTTCAGTAGGACTGCAATTCCTAAACTGCTATGAATTTCATGTGTTCATACGATTTTGAGGCTTTCATACAAAAAAAAAAAAAATCCATAAATTAAATCCTCCAGAGGGTACTGAGGAGTGGAACATAACACAGTAAGTAATATTGCTACTAAATCATTGGAATCACAAGTGGAAAAGAAACAAACATCTGTTCTTCTATACATATGAATGGAAACAATGGAACAGAGTAAATGAGCATGAAAATATCTCCTTGAGAAGTAGTATTAATCCACCAACTTCAACTGAATAATCTCCTCATAACACCTTAATACTAATAAGAAAATAAATTATCTGTTTAAATGGAACATTTAGTCTGCACTCAATACAGCCTTGTCATGTTGACACTAGTAAGTTAATAAACAAGTGGGTATTAAATTAGAACACAGGAATAAAATATACACTACTTGAATCATCTGAGGGGAAAATACTTATTTTCAGTCATCATTTTAAATTGTTAAAAACCTATTAGACAGTAAGATCACAGTAAATACACAACTTCAATATGCTCTAATTCTGTGCAATTTATGAGATTTAAGCAAATATCAGTGAGAGTTTTAATTTGGATCTCCCAACAGCTAGACAGGATTATTGTGAGTGTAATAGTTTTATGTTCAAGTGGGATTCTGCTGTATTAAACTCTTTGTTAAACAAATCAGTCAAGCTCTCTCTCTGGAATTTTAATTTGCACCTTTGTAGATGACCGGAGTTTCACTTTTAATGTTTGATTATCAGCACGTACTTTAAAGAGGCAAGATCTTACTGCTTAATATCAGTTTCCTTTCATTTTCACTTGAGCGGAATTATATTTTAGTCCAAAAAAGGTTATCACTTCCCGTAGTTATGTATCTCCCAGGGCATTTCATTTGCAGCAAAAAATGCTCTGTAAAAAATGTTGCCATGTTGTCAACATAACTAAAATCTGGTTTTTGTTAGGCTGCCAACATTTGCTATCATGTTAACTGCAATAGTTTCATCCTTTCCCAAGAGCAGTTGATAGCAGTACTCTCAGCAGCATCGCCAGAATCCATATGGAGACAGAAATACAGGTCGAAAATTTCCATGACAAGGCAGCTCTCTGTAAGACTTCAATTTTTTCAAAGCTGTCTCACACTGATTCTTTCCTGACAGGTAGGTAAGACTTAAGTGAGTCATCTCATCCTGATTTTTAGATTTTTCTTACTCTAGCTTCAGCCCAGAATTTGAGATACACTTCTAAGACAAGAAGGCCTCCTCCACCGCCCCAGCTTCCCAGATACTCTCCTCAGCTGCCACCCAGACTCACTGTGCAATCTGCACCCACACAACCTCCTTAGGGTTGCGAGAAAAGTCAACAGTGACTCCAGCTTGCACCAAGGACTCACACAGAGCACAGGACACTCTCAACAGGCCATGATCTACTGATTCACCATGCAGGAGCAGGGTTATGGTCACTTCTCCCTCAGATGTTCACACTGGAGTCAGTAGAACTATTTTCAACAGTAAAATAAGGTCTGAAGCCTTTGAAAGACCTTTATTGAATTGTGTAAGAGCAATTATGGCATTATCTTGAGTCTCACAAGAAACACTAAACTATTAACTGATAATAACTAATCATTTGGGCATTCTTACGGAGTACAAAACCAAAAGTTAAGTTCTTCATCTAAATAATGCTGTGTAGAAGCCCAAGATTTGGTCTCGTATATCCAGACGGATATTCTGGATATTTTAGAATGGGCGGATGTCACTGTCTTTTGATCTCCCTTGTCTCATGTCCTGACCATGCAGACATGATTGTCAGAAAATATTGACAATAAAAGACTAAATGCAACTGATAATTAACCCTTGCCTTAACTTCGGTTTCACTGTTCTGGCATTTTCCAACAAAACCCTTTTCTGCCAAAAATGTTCATCCAACTCTGACTGCTGTTGAATGCCTGGAGAGTCTCAGTGGAAAGTGAAGCATCTCCTCACTATTGGATGGAAGCCTATGATGAGCACATTTTTAGCACAGAAATAAGTAGAGAACACTAGATATGAAAGTGCAACCACTTCTGACCCTCTCTGAGGCATGACTGCCGTACCATCTGGGAAGAGAGAAGGAAAACTTACTTCACTCATGATGAATCCATGAGACCAATCCTAACCTCTCCTTTTTGTCACTGCATATTGGCTAACTGTCTCAAACTTTCCCTCAAAGGTAAAATTGAAGTTTAAGTCCTAGCTAATGTCACTCTTAATTAGAAATGAGTAATGACATACCTTATATAAGATTTTATTCCCAACTTCAAAAGGAGCTACCTAGGTTTCCTTGGTGTCTTTACTTTGAAGAAAATGTCTTTTATTACTTATTTTAGTACAACACATTAAAATCAAATATCTCCTGTAGCAAAACGATTCAAGTCTCTGGAACTCAAATAATTTTCTAATAAAAAATGCATGAGACAAATAAATGCACTTTATGTTCCACAAGAAAAGGCAGTTTCAACAGGCTAATGCTCAGAGAAAATTCATTTTATCAACCAGCCATTTCATTCTTTGGTGCTGTTACAAGCTCCCTGTGGTTGCTAAGCAACCATAATTCATCGTACCTTTTAATGGATACTCTGCTACTGCTGAGAACATTAAGGTGAAGAGAATAAATGCCTTGGGTGAATCTTGAAATCTTTCATTATGCATGTCATTCTATTTCTGTAATGCTATAATGCTGAAATGTTTCTGTGGCAGGAAACTGAGTTGTGGTAATTGCATATTCCACTCATATATGTTTTGTAAGCAGAGCAGCACGTACTTGTCTAAAATGAGCTATTTTGAACATGATTGAAATTGGACTTTTCTACTTCTAAAGGTAGTAAATAAATCTGAGGGGGAAAAAAAAGAATGAGTCTGGAGGAAAATGTCCTCAAATTTTCAGCAAGAGTGACAAAATCCTATGGCAAAAATTGGAAGTAATCAAACAGACTTGATTGCAAGGCAGAGTGGTACGTGAATATATAGTACACAAGTGAAAATGCAAAAAAACACAATGGAGAAACCACATATCCTGTGCAACTTCCATATTTTTAAAACACATGACATTCAAAGACAGGCACGAGTGCTAGACCAGGCATCTCTCTCTGTATCATTAAAGCAAACCTCAGGTTTCAGCTCAATGCAAATGTCCAATATTATGTACATTTGCCACCTTGTTTTGGGCCTTTCCTCCTCTTGAGAAATACTTCCTTATACCAGCCAATGGGGCCCTTGTATGAGTAAAATTTCACAATTAGATCTGTATTTTTCAAATAAATAGTGAAAACATTATAAGGTAAGATAGAGTGCTCAGATAGTGCCATGATGCATAGCACTACAAAACCCTAAGACGGATCTGTTTCTTTGGGTTCAACCTGCATTTCTTATCCTGATTATCTTCTCCTTCATACCTATATACACCATGTGATGTGCTCTTAAAAAAGCTGCTATATGCAGGCCAGATGCGGATTAGTTTTCCCTTGTTTTGAACATTAGACTCAGATATATGTGTCCTTTATTTTAGAATAAAATACAATTAGCCCTGGAGAGAATCTGGTTACATTTTTTTTCTACTCATGTTTTAATGTCACTTCCCTACTTACATGTGTGGCCTTGCAATTGGAAATGCTCAGTGGCAAACAATATTTTAAGTTCTCTTCCTTGGTCATTTACAATCTACCAGAGGCTGGTGACCTCAAATTTGTGTTGAAGATGCACAGGCAGTAATCCTGTGTTGTTCAGAGAGGACCAGTCAGGCAACTCTTATAGCCCTGTCTGTTTTGATATTGGAAAGGAAGAGCAAAGTCAAACCTTTTGCGTATCCTGTCAGGTGTGGTTGAAGTGTGTAGTAGGTTGAAACACAGTTGATGGACAAGATGTTAAACCAATGGCGCTTCTTGCTATTTGCATATTTAAAGGAAGAACAAGTGTGGGAAGTTCCCTGTTTGTTCTGGCTTTTCCCGCGGGGAGTGGGGAAAATGGGCCTCAGGCTCCGTCTCTGGGAGCAGGCCCGGGCCTCCCCCTCACCCGGTGCAGCAGCACGGGCCCCCCGGTCGCTGCGGGGGAACCATCCCGGAGCCGAAGGCAGCCAAAACCAGCCATGAACTGCCGCACAGCTAAAACCACCCGCTGCGGCTTCTGGAGACCCGCAGGCCTCTCCCCCTCCCCTCCACACGCCCAGCGCGGCCCTGCGCAGAGCCAGCGGGAGCCGGCAGAGCCCCCTGCCCTGGCCAGCACGGCTTGCGCCGAATCGAAGAAGACACCATGCAGCCAGCAGCATACAAGGGAGCAAGGCTTTCTCTAATGTAAAGCCCGAACAAGATCAACTCCCTAACATGGTGACGCGAAGGTCAGAGAGAAAGCGGAAGTAAGTCACATGGGATGGAGCCAAGATGGCGGCGTGGAGAAAGAGGGCGGAGGCGCTTTTAGCACGTAGCTTAAAAGTGCTTCTTGCAGGCCGTGGTAAAAACTGTAATATCACAAACTGTTTGTCTCTTTAATCCATTTGAAGTACATGGGGTGATGGAGAATCCACGCGCGGCCTGTGAAGATATGAGAAATGCCTATGCCAGGCTATATAGAAGCGGTGAAAAGCTTTTAGAGATTTTGAAGAAGAGAGCCTTTGTTTTCAGGCCGGAATAACTCATCCTTAAAAGACTAAAACCCTGTGTGATGGCCAATGACTGCAGTATGAATAGACTGTGAGATTTTCATGGGAGAGATGTTTTTCCACCTCAACAGATTGTTTCTGGGCCGACTGTTGCTGGTGACAGTTTGAAAACCACGTTAAAGCAGAAGAAACTCTTTTTCCTTAAATATTGGAGAGACTTTTAAGGACTGTGACACTGACCAAATCCCATGTTTTGTTTTTCCCTTTTGCGTGGGTTGGTGGGAAGGAGGGGGTGCTAGAATAGAGGGGAGTTTGCTTTAACTTCTTATTATTTCTTTTTATTTTTAATTCTGTTAGTAATAAACTTTCTTTATACAGCAACTGTTTAACTCTGAACTTGTTTTGCCTTGCAGTTTCTCAGTTTTCCTCAATAACCTTTATTTCCCCTTATGTAAAATAACAGATTTCATGGGGCTTGGTGCCTAGCCAGCTTCAAACCATGACAAGGTGCAATTTAAAATTTCCTTTGTTAATCTGCTGTATTTTTACGTGACCACTGAATTTCTGAGTGTTTTGGCAGTGAAATTCTTTAACCACATGGCATGAAGGTGGAAGACCTCTATCTCTGACAAACTTCTTGAAAGCTATGCCTAAGGAAAGTTATCTGTAGGAAAAAGCACATGTGCACTCAGATGAAGAGAGGAAAACTGATGGGCATGCAGTACGGAGTCAGAGACTGTGCATCAGCCTACTCTGCAGTGATTGTATTTGTTGAACAGCCCAAGAGGAAACCAAAACACAGTTGTAACAGTAAAAATAGGATAGAATGAAGAGGTTCCAAGTCAAGGATAGTGCAAAGTTAAAATAAATACATAGTATGTCAGAACAAATTATTTCTTTCCATTTTTTCTTCTGCTCAAGTATTCATACAACTTCACTTTTCACCAAAAGAAAGCATACTTGACTTTTCTTACTCTCTTTTTTTTCTCTTTCCCTCCTTATTTTTATCTTTGTCAACTACTAGTGACAAGAACCAAGAATGTATGTTTTATAACCACTGCCTGATTATTTTCCAGTAAGGAAAATGTTGACTTTTCCTCAAACCACTGATGTTTCCTCCAAAAATGTCCCCCACAGTAAAAGGAACAGTAGCTTTGCTGTCTCATTTTCAAAGACTTTCACTCTTTGCTAATGGAAATCACTCATTCCCTTTGCTCCAAACATTTTCTATGTGGAGTTTCATTAGTGGGGTTACACGCACCTGAAGAATAGCCCAAAAATTGTGTCTCCTAATGATTCTTCTCGCTCCTTTTTACTTCTTAGAGGGTGGTGATCTCAGAGAGAAATTACAGCCTGAAAATGTCTTAAAAGGCAGAATTCTGAACCACTTCTGACTTGATATTTTTCTACTTAGTTTATCAAAACTATGGGAATAAATAGCAGATTTCCACATGTTTACAGTTGAAAAAAATTACAATTGTTAAAGTTAAGAAAATTTATGCTTAGGTAATTCCACATTTCCAATGGTGCCAACCGTCTTTGGCCAGTGTCACGCAGTTTTAACAAGGGTAAAAAATAATACAATAAAATAATGCAAAATTAATGTTTTAAGCCTCACAGTGAGGTAAAGAAAGAGAATACTTAATATCATGTATCAAAGTAGGAAGAGAACAGCAAACTGAGACCTAACTACTGGAAGGTCACAACCAATAACGTTTCTGCAAATGGAAATTGGTTGGAGAAGCATCAAATGCAAATTACTGTTTGCTGGAGAATTTTAATAGAGTTCTACGTCACACTATAAAATGTTTAATTGTAACCCCATTTTAATAACACTATCTGATTAAATGAAAAGACGCCTTGCTGATTGCAATTACAATCTGTCAAGCTGCATATTTATTTACAGTTTGGTTTCCTAAAACCATAAGATAAAAAAAGGAAACTCTATTCAGCTTGTCAGCAAACTATAATTATTGTGTATCCTTCTGTCAGTTTCTGCATAAAACTTTTCTGGTTCTAAAATGGATCTAATTATAACTACATAAACATTTTTATAAATGCTTGCTTTCCCTTCTTTCCCCATCTTTCCCTCCATCCCTAGCAGTGAATTCTTTGTTGCAAAATCAGAAGGCAAAAAATTCATCTAAATAGATAACATTTGTTTCTCTGTTTTATCGTTTCTATCCTAAATTGCTGTTAGAATACAAAAGACTCTATTCAATGTAAATATTATTTATGGCAGTGCACCATCCTAGCACTGTACTCAAGCAAAGCCATGGGATTAGGACTCTATTGGGTTTTTCTGCTTTGGCATTAATGTCTGGATATCAGCTGAAAAACTCTTTCCAAGAATATCATGCAGCTCATCTTCTGCAAAGTCTATTTATTGTAATTTATAGCCTTTTCCAAGAAACAATTTGCCAGACAAACAAGAAACGAGTCCAAATATCTGAACACTAGTGTATGTATCAACCAGTTACAGAAATTACATCTCAAAGAAAGGTCTATTAAATCACCCACCCATCTCTCAGCCAGTGCAGGATTTTCCCATACGTACATGTTCCAGTGCTTTAACGCTACCTGGCAGACTATTCGGATGCTATTAAAAGGTTTTTTCCCAACCTTGACTCACTGCTTATTTTTATCCCATTACTTCCAGTGACATTCCTTAAGTATCATAAACATCCATTCCTTCAGCCTAACTTTCTAAGTAATGGATGATGATAAATAAATATAATATTCAAAATATGCACACAAACAATTTCATAAAATAACACTATAGCTGAACCTTCAAGAAGAATTATTTTGCTCAGTGTAGTTTATGGGCTAATGCAGTATGGATCATGATTATATGCTAATAAGATTTGGGAAAAGCTGATTATTTTTCTACTCTTTCTTAAATGGTCAAGTCAGCTGTGAACCAAAACAGTCTGAGTTAATATACATCTTCTTGATTATTTATTTCCTAGATGTTCCATCAACATCTATTATGTATCATACATTCTTAGATTAATATACACTTAATAAATATAAATATATACATATATATAAGCACACCTTAAAAATAAATAACAGACAATTGAAAATATTAAATGGTCTTCATTAACCTCCACTGCCTGCTGGGTGTTATGTATGGTGATTTTTTTAAGGGTGAGAACCTCTATCCAGAGCTTGCCTGAGGAGTCTAGATGAATTCCCTAAAAAATAAGTTAGATAAACATCTGTCAGAAATGACAAACCTATGGAGTACCCTGCTTTCAGTGAGATGACCTTTTAGAATCCCATCTTGGACTACATTAAGGGAGGGACATTACGGTTCCCACTGGACCAGTTTCTGTGATTTGGTAAGTGACACAACATAAAGGCTGCACTGAGCCAGGATCTAAGAGGTCAGGTTACTCATGTGACTTTTTTCTGTTGTGCAGCTTTCCTATATTGTCTTTAATTATATGATAATCAAAACAATAAAAATTGTTTCAAAACACGACATTGGATCATGATTTTTCTCTTCAGTCTTGTTACAGCTTGCACTGATTTTCCAAATGTTACAAAGAAAAACATTTCAGAATTATGATGGCATTATGAGTGTGGATCATTATTGACAAACAATTTTGTTAACACACCTTTAATTTGATACAATGTAAAATCTAAATTCTCACAATTTATGGACAAATGAAAGCATCTGTTGTACAGCTAATTCTGTTTCTTTCAAATCTCTGGGATAGCTCCTGCTAGAGTAGGACAGGATCAACATTAGGCCAGAATATTTCTGAAAATCCCACTGAGGTTTTCAGTCAGTCACAGAGCTCCTAAAATGTAGTTCAGAAGCAGAGGCCACAAATGATGAAGTCAGTGCAACAGTGCCAGCCACAATTAAAATTACACAGGCCAGGCTCTGGGCAGAGAACTTCCCTGTTGTGAGTTTTCCTCTCCCTGCATTCACAAAAGCTGATGACAAGTGAGAAGAAACACGTGTGCTATGGAACTGGCCCGTAAGGGCTTGGACTGGGAATCTGGGGCAGTGGAGCATCATACTCTGTGGTTAAACAGATACTTCACTTCTCCCTAGAGCTGACTGCATTTCAAGGATAAGCAAAGCAATCCCTGCATCTTTTTCATGGCTCTTAAATAAGGTTGCTGTATCAGTTCCAGGTTGCTTGAGAGCTTAAAAGTCTCAGCTACCATAATATGCAGTCACTGTAAAAGCTTTATATTAGATGTGTAGCACATGGCAGTTAAGTCCTGCTTTTATTATATGTGAGGACATCTGCTAGTTCTAATATTGAAAGCTGACTCTCACCACACTGCTAACCACCTTTGTTTTACTGAGCATCAAACATGAAATCAGCTCCTGGTAACACTTTCATTATTACAGGTCCCCCTATGTAGTCATTTTCTTCCTCTTCCTTTGAGATCTTTCTTTTTCAACTTGGGATTCATTTGTCTTTGTATATTGTGAATTAAATTTTACTAGCTTTTTAATAAAGTAACTGTTTTTCTCTCCCACAGTATAGTACTTGACAGATAGGAGGGACTGATATTGCAAGCATCTATTTGTACTGTTATGAGTAAACTACCTTCTTAGCTAATTAGTGACTGCAAAGCACTTCAAGGCACAAGAAAGGTGCTGCAGAAGAACAGAGTGCCACTCGGCATTATTTTTCAAATGCTGTCAGTTGTTTTGTGTACAAAAAATAACTTTTAAAAGTTTTGCCAGTGGTTATTTTACACTGTATACTTTCTGTCAGGCAACAAGCTGCACTTAATAACCAGCTAAGGACTAAGCCTCTTGCACTAAACACTTTTTATGCTACTATATAAGAAAGGGGAGTGTCATAAAATTCATTAAACTGAGATCCCACACTTGAGTATTAGGGCGTGTGTTGGAAACTAAAGCTTAGTTAGTGAGTTAATCTCTGAAATTCTTTATGTGTGAATGAAGGTAATCTTAAAATGTATTAGAAGGAAGTCCCATCTCCAAATAAAAAAACATTGCATTCTCATCAAGGGCCTGATTCTGTAAATACTCCATGAGCAGGCTTTTTTTTTTTTTTTTTTTTTGGTTGAAGGACCAGAATATCTAGTTTTAAAGGTTTTTTCAGTTTAGATCATTTTTGTAAGAATGAAGTGAAGGCACCTATAGCCCAATATTATTACTGTCAGGAAGCAGAATTTTGAAGATGTGATACGGAGTTTCACCTTGTTGTCCATTAGGCGTGCCATGTCTCACTTTAGCAACTAGGCTACTTCCTTCATTAACTCAATTAGCAAAAGTAGCCATCATTAAAGTTACAGTCAGGCACTGTAACCTCACTTATAAGTCAAGGATTTGGTAAAAAAATTGTATAATGCAGCCATGTGCAGTACATTAATTAAATCTGTTGCATCTACTTCAATAATTTGGCTCTAGTTTCAGTCTCTGTTTAACAACAACGTGGATCCACAGTCTGGGGAGAAGGGGGATTTTGCAGATGCTACATCCTGTCTGTTACACCCCCTTTCCAGCAGAGGGCTTCAGTGACTGACAGTGTGATACCTATTTACATATACATATACAGACATACAAATGTTCATATATATGTGTATATGCGTATCCAGGTATAGATGTATATGTGTATGTACTCTGAGCACTGCAGTTCGCATCAGCTCCAGGTCAGGGCAGGCACACAGAGTGCCTGTCACCACCTATAACATCTCCTTTGACTCTTTTATGTCCCTGCATGTTGGTTGAAAGAGGAATTTTGGATACACCCTGATAAAATGTAAGACAAACTGAAATTCCTTTGTTCAGTTTATATGAAAAGCAGTCATTGCGGGGATTTTGTAGCTGAAAGATATGCACGAGCATGCCTTAGAGGTGTTCCTCACTCCATAATGCTTCTTGCTGCCACTCTGTACCTTAAGTCCTTTATTGTGACGGCATCCATCCATGATATACACAGAAAATGACTTCAGGACATTCATTTTCTCATCTTTAGTGTTCAAATATAAAGGCAACAGCATGCACAACGTGCCAAAAGTGCAGTTCAAGAGTGCGTGAGTGAGGCTACAGAGATCCTGAGTCACATGCATGTGGCTGAAGTACAGCACCACAGTAGCAGTGGAGGTCAGAGATTTACATGCTGCCCACAGGGAATCCCAACGTGGCATTTACACAGAGCGTCAGTACAGGCCTTGTATAAATGAAGAGGAGGTGGGAGGAAGAACAGAGGGGCAAACATCAATTTAAAATGAATCTTTATGTTATTGAAAGGACTAGGAAGGGTAGGCATCCTTACACTTTTAGCATTTCTTCATTGCCTTGTGAAAGAAAAATGGATAAAAATAACAAATGAGTAGTTTTTTACTTCTGATTATTTCTTCAAGTCTAAAACACTACCATATAGAATATTTTTCTTCCATTCCTCATGAAAAAAGTCACTAGTAATCTCAAACAATGACACTTAAAACTCTGTAAAAACCACTAAAACAGATAAAAAACCCATGAAACCATTAATTGGACCATTTAAATTCCTTCAACTTGGAAAGCCACGAATGTGCTTTTTCCCTCAAAATGAAGAAAAAATTTTACTAAACATCTATGACTCTACATATGCAAGATTGAAGGAGGAGAATTCACATTCTAGCATGTGACACAGCCGAACTTCCAGCATGCACATGGCACCTTGGGTTAAGACAGAACATTCTGTAGCGGGACTGCTTTTGTCCACACACCTTTCTACTACTGAACAAAATGGGATGAGATGGTCAATGCAGTACAAATCCATGAGGGATGCGCAGACTTCTCAGCTGCTTTTGAGTTTCAAGGAATGCAAATTCATGCATTTAAATGATGAAACAGGTGGAAATAGAGGCTACTCCACCTGATAAACAAACCCCTCCGTTTTATCTGCACTGTGGGCTTCTCCTTCCTTTTTGTCTTCATAGAAGCATGTTCACAGTTTTTGAGAAAGACATTTCACTTCTATTCAATATACAGGACTTAAGATCACTAAGATTTTTTTTTTGCCAAAGTGTGAGTCTTCAGAAACATTTCATTATCGTGCTGTTCTCGACAACTACATGCAATGTGAAAAGCAGCAGATTAAAGTCAACAATCTCTGCTGCTGAAACTCTAAATTTCTGACATTTTCTGAGAGTTATGTTTCCTCTATTTGCATACTCTATTATCTGTTTTGTTTGACACTTGCAGCTATGATGCTGCTTATGCATTAATCACTCCTGTGAGTACTTCACATGTGAGGTGTTGTATAATCTACCACCCACGACTGAAGTCTTTCTCTCTGCACCACATTCATCATGTCTTAGCCTGTGCCTTTCTGGTTAAAGTCTAAGAAACAAAAATTAATACAATTAAACTTATTTATTTTTCTTACTTTTTTTGTGTAGCAAATAATTCCTATCAGACAATGGGTAACCACTGTGAAAAAAGGTCACCTAAGCATTTTCTATAGAAGGCTGTTTTCAAAAATAAAATATATGCCACCTTGTTATTTCTTCTTGAAATTATGCTGAAGTTATTTTCTGACTGAGTTTATGAAATATGTGAGCCACATGGAGTCTCAACAACCACACTCAAATAAGCAGGACGCTGTATTTCCCTGACAGTAAATCAACAGCTTCATTTTCAATTTTAAACATGAGACCTGGAATTATTCTAAGAAAGAGTCTTGGTCATTGGTGTACAAATATTTTCCTACAGTTATGTGCAAACATTTGCTTGATCTATCTTTAAGGCAAGTCCTTAGTACTTAGAGACAGAAAGTATAATTTTACCAGATACTACTTTAAGACCAGGAAAAAAAAGCTCCACAAATGCTTTCGCAAGAATTCTTGTCCTAGTTGACCTGAACAAGGTGGGGTCCATCAATAGCCTGCACCCACAGAGTGCTTTTTTTTCACTCTGCTGATGTTCTCTTGGGAAGGAAAAACTCTAGAGGTGCTACAGCTGAGGTGGTAGCAGCAATGTGGCCCCTACCAAAAATGCATGGACTGATGTTTTCTGCTGAGAATACCCCAGGGACAATGTGACCCATGGGAAGGTTCTGGTCCCCCTCCTGTAGTGTGGGGTCTGTAAGTCCAGTCCCAGACAGAGCACATTTTTTTTGAGAGATGCCCCATTTGAATTTAACCGTCAGGTGCAGAGAACCAACCACCTCCCGCAGTACACTATAGCTAAATGGCGTATCTCTGCATATCACTGCTAAAATGCATGCTTTGTTTCCACTCTGATTTTGTATGGCTGTAATTTCTGACATCAGATGTTTTTTGTACATCAGTAAAGAACTTTCTAGTAGCAGATATGCAATATTCAGGTATTCATAAAACCTTGATCAAATTACATCCTAATCAGCTCTTCTACATATCCTTTCTGTTGTCTTTCTGATGACAAAAGAGTGGAGCAGACATCAGAAGAAAGGAAAGATAAAAATGATGTCCCAGAGCCCTTGATGGAATAAATCATCATAATTCTACTGGAGACAATAAAGTTATGCTGACGGACATGAACTGGTTAGTCTGTTCGACATTAACTATTGTAACCTTTTTCCACACAAGGCGTATTTCAGTGAAAAAAAAAAAAATCAGCTTGGAAAACATGGTGTTGGTTTTTTGTTTGTTTGTTTGTTTTAGGGAAAAGAAAGATATGCTGCAAGACTACAAAGTTGCTTAATAAGAGGAAAAAAACAAACAACTTTAACACAAGATGTTCCATGACCTTAGCTTTATGATTTGGTGGTTCTGATGGCAATAACTCACTGCAATAAAATTTGGGGTAGCAGCAGGTCTGTGTAGCATAACAGTAAATTTTGATGTAAACTGAAGACCAGAGACTGGTAATGAGGCACAAATGCGAAGTATTCACCAGAGACAAAACATATCTGCTACAACTGGCATGCAATACAAGCTAGAAAAAAGTATCCAAACATGACTCAAATCTCAACACTTAGGTTAGGAGACACAAATC
>VZTI01000476.1:88507-98605 GCA_013397865.1 Struthidea cinerea | reverse complement strand
TTTTTTTTTTTTTTAGTTATGAAAGGTATTCATCTTGCTCATTAGAAGTAATGAATTTCTGCTTGACTCAGTAGTTTGCACTAACACTTAAAGGTGAAAGAAAAAAGAATCAGCTGTATAGGTCAGACTCGAAATGAGTCACGAATACTGAATTTAAACTAACATGTATGAAACTAGTAAAACAAAATCTCTTAAATGCATCCCAGGTACAACAACAACAGTCTCCTCTATTGGATTTAGTAGCAACTGTACTGTGAATAAGAAATACTAGCTTCATTCTACCTGAGATTAAAAATGGAAAAAAACCAGTAGCTGTCTTCTTTCTTCCCTGTTATACAATGCCATGTTTTGTTTAAGATATTAATCTCTCATGCATACCTAAAAACATAATTCATAAAAAAATATAATGTAATTGTTTGGGCTTTGATGAATTGGGGCATAATGTTAAATAATTATTCATTGCCTTCATTCTTCTGTCTAAGTGTGCAAAAAAAAAAAAAGCAGCTTTTTATTGCCTTTTTTTATATAAGGACATGGTCCTTTGTGACACGCATTTTATTTTAAACTAATGCTTCTATTATTCCACATCTGAATAATTATAGCTGACATCATCTACTCTTCTGTGACCTAGAAGATCTTTAGCTCTATCACACTGTTACATATTTTATGCATTACATGAAATAAAACACCCCAAGATTTCAAAAATATTTATTTTAAAAACAGCAATGAAATTGTCTGTAATCACATTTTCTGCTCTGCTTTGAAAGCAGCATTATTCAATATGCCAGTGGTCTTTTCCATAAGAGCAACATATTAGAAATTCATGCTGCTCTAATATATCTGAATTCCTTGATGTACTGCACTCCCTATAGACTTAAAGAAACATTTTTTCTTCAGTTTCATATGTCCTGCACATTACCTACTGATGTGGTGGTTGTCAAAACAGTTGTACAGTAGCCTCTGAATTCAAAGTGTGCCTTGACTGTATACTAAAAATGACAATAAACCTAAGTGTATACATTATGCTGGCTTTTGTTGCCAGCACAAGTAGAGCATTTGGGAAATAAACCCCATGATTTTATTCTCTTTTAACATCTTTTCCACTTTAAACTTAAAACCCAGAAATCTGAAGCATTTCAAGAAACTGAAATCTTTTATTTCTTTCTTGTAAATTTTCTATAGTATATCATCATGAGCCACATTTTCAAAAAGATCAGAACAAGATTACAAATGAAACCATTCCAAAAATAGGTTGGGGTTTTTTTTCCCCACTATGTAAAAACAGCACTGTGATTTTTAACCCTGGTTTCTTGCGGAAAAACCAATCATCTATAGGATATACTAAAGAAGCTGGAATGTCTATAATTTTATTGATACACGGAAAAACTCATTTTCTAGAACACATACAAAAGCATTTTTACAGATAAATACACATTCTCATACAACATGCATTTTTTTCCAAGGTCCTTGAAAATATCCTTTGGGATATCTCAGGAAAACTCACATCAACAGATAAAAGCTGGCAGGTCAAGCCCCAACTGGGACTGAACCAAACCCACACAGTTTTGAACTGGTAGGAAACCAGGAAGGGATACCTATTCCATTATAGAGAAGGAAACGTGTTTACAGGACAATAAGTACATTTTCGTTAAACAAACACTTCTATCTATATCAAACTGGATTCAATTAAGAAGCAGGAATAGACAGCATGTCCATTTTGAAGGAGGATTTTAGAGGGCTCCCATACTGGGGCTGGACCATGTGTTAATACCACTGTGACACATTCTGCACAAATTCTGTAGACTTTTGGCCCCCTGATATCCAGATATAATGAGCATCTAAAGAAATCTGTATGTGACAGCATGATATGAATTAGAGTGCATGTGCATGTGTATATGTCTGTATGTCAACTAAGAAGAAAAAAAGAAATACACAAACATAGAAGTAAATATGTGAACTGACAGCAGAATAATGAGAAGGAAAAATTTTAGTAGTTTTGTTGTTTGATTTTTTTTTTAAATACTGGGCATGCAATATGAAAGTCCAATCAATCAAAAAAACTTCAAAGAAGGCTAATTCCAAATTTAAGTATAAGACATAGTCAATGGCAATGAGAAATTTTCATCTCCCGGCGTTATAAAAATTTTTAGAAAGAATTCCCACAGTGTAAAATATCTTTAAGAAGCTGATCCCTAATACGAATTCACTGAGCTGCTACTGGACTCTTATTGTGTGTGCTTAAGCACTTCCACAGAGGAGAATTCTTACAGAGACTGGGATAAATCCTGCCATCCTTACTGAAAGGGATTTCATCTGCAGCTTGGAGGGAGTACTGCACAGTATGAAACAGGGACTTCTGATGGGGGGAGATTTGAAGGGGTTTTAGGAAGGGTGCATCCTCAGTTTTCAATCTGCCCAAAATCACAGAAATCCTCATCTGAAAACACCTGGTAGTTGAGATGGAAGAAAAACACTATACTTAGTGTATGAACTATTTTCCAACTGTTTCTGAGCTCACTGAGATTCCTTTCTCACATTTGGCTAGCATTAATTAATTCTTTGGCTATAAAAACACAAACTGAAAAACACTCACTAGTTCTAATACAGACAAAAAAGAAGGTATTATTGCTAAAATACCAGCATGGGTTAAAAGCTGGCTAAAAAGAAGGATGTTGGTAGTAAAGAAAAAAATAACCAAATTCAATCAGAGGCACATTGCAATGCAGCTGAATTCGTCCCAATGTAAGTAAAATTTGCTGAAGATGTGAAATTAATTAGGGATAGAGAACAGCTAACAGATTTGTTTCTAAGAATATTTTTTCTAAAAATACCCATCAGTGCCCTGAAAAATGAAGTGAGACACATGGTTTCCAAATACACTGAATGGTGCTTGATATACTAGAAATTAGATGGAACCAAGGGTTTAGATAGATTGGAGAAACTTTTAAATTATGTTCTATATGAGGCAATATAGGAGTGATTTAGACAAGAACATGTTAAATGGATCAGAGTTTGATGAGATAGTAAAAAGGAAACTTAGAGATGAGTAATAGCACAAGAAAAGAGTCATATTGAAGAAAAAATGTTAAGTGTTCTGGATTATAAAAAAAAGCTTCAAAATTAAGTAAATAATGTTAACTCTACAAAATCCCCTGTTTTTCATCATCAGTGCAAAGCCAAAAGAACAACGGGGTCATTCTATTCACTGAAGAAGTCACTGAATTCACTGAAGAGTTAAATTATTTCCCTCAAGTTAATTTCTCTCAAGTTATCAAATTCAAATCAGAGGAGCGATACTGCCAAACAGTGTTTGAACTGTACGAAATTGAGGTGTTAACATCCTAACAGTTGTACTAACATGAGCTGTAGCTTCACCCCCTGCGCAGACAAGCCAGCTTGAGTTAAAACTATTGCTAGGTAAGAGGCCCTCTTGTGCAAAAAGGGCATGCAAGTTAGGGATAACAGTTGACTTAGCGCATGACACTTCAAGGATCATGCTTTATTTATTGAACAAATCCTCAGAAATTACTGTCAAAATTTAGCATGCATTTTCTTGACATCTGATTTTCATCTCTTCTGATCTTCACTATGTTCCAATAGCAAAATTGCCTAGTTATATTATTCAGCTTTTTTGTATTTGCCCTCAATGCAGTTACTGTGATGATCTACGCACTCTCAAGGTCCTTTGTTCAGAGCTTGTTGCAAAAGGTTAATGTGAAACATCACAGCTTAAAAAATGCATAGTTCTGAGTCATAACCATGGCTCAAAAGAGGTCAATTCAATGAAATACTGTCTTGACTAGAGTGTCAAGCATTTCTCTTACTTTTTCAAGTCCTTTCATAGTTCTCATTTTCAGAACCCCACACAAGATTTCACTCAAGCTCTTAAATGCATGCCATCAGCTCTTTAGACATGCAAGGAAAATATAGGATCTTTCCACAGAGTACATTTATATTTCTCTATATAAATCTGCCTTTCCCCCACTCCTCCCATTATTGAACATAACCCTGAGATTAGAATCTGAGGTCAGATTCTGACCTCAAACACAAAGTGTGCAACATCCTAGTAGATCAATAACAACTGTGCAACACATAAGAGGCCAAGGCTTGTGCCCTCTGCTTGTTGGACATCCTCAGAGGAAATGCTGAGCTCCTCAAAATCAAGGTAGCTTTATTTTAATTCAGTTGCAATGAAGCCATATGACTAGGCAGATTTTTTGTTATAAACTATGTCTTTTCCACTCACCTGGCCCCTGGCTCTGGGGCTGTTAGTCTGAGGGGCTGATGGGGAGCTGAGCCTAGATCCCTCACTCCCCAAACCTCCATGTATTGAGTTAGCTCTCAGGTTCCCAGGACTGATTTAAGTTTTTTTAGATAATGTGGTGGGGAACTAGCAAGCTGGGAAGCCTAAACAGCCTCAGTTCCTAAGTGCAGACCTTTTGGTGAGAAGCCCAGACCCTTTATCTCTAGGAACAACAGATTCTTATCTTTGCCTGTTGGGATCTGCAGCTCCTGGGCAGCCCATCTAGCCCACCTAGTGCTTTGAGTGCAATGGCATGCACACAATGTCAGGCTCCATCCTCTTTCACGGGATTTTAACTCTTTGGGTGAGAATTGTACATCAATGTGAAATAATTTTGTCTGGAAATGCTATGCAAGAAGTATACTAATTAATTGTAGAGCCCACTTGAAAATGTAACATGTAAAGTAGCTCTGCAGTTGTTGCAAGCAATTTAACATTCAAAGAAGTGATTTATATATCAGGCTTCACAAGATTACGACCATAATGACTGTCTGACAGACTTTATAAGCAAGTTGTCCAGTCACTTCAATTGGATTCTGGCTGGCTAAGGACTGGGAACTGTAAAAAGGCTGTAAGATTTGGCCTGGAATCAGAAATAACATTTGCTGTTTTCCAAACGTGCAGTAAACAAGAAAGGAGATATTAAATTTTTGTACATCTCTCAGCACATGCAAATGAGAATGGGAAGAGGCTATTCAGACAAATACAGAACAACAGCCATCTGGATCCAAACCCTGCTGCAGCAGAAGTCAGAGCCTTGAGCCTCTTTTTGTCATTATTTACATCCATGTAAAGCAGGAACACTTCTACCCAAGGCAGTGGAAGGTAGCATCCTGGCTTTGAGGAACTCAGCTGGAAATCCCCCCCCACCTCTGCTGGGGGGAGGATTTGACACAGAATGCAATGCAACACCCAGAGTCAGGCCAGGGCACTCCACAATTTGAGTGGTGCAGGTGTTGGCCCCTGTGAAGGATTTCAAACAGGTCTGTATTGCCATGATTTTGCACTTAAAACAGAACAGAAGGGAAAGACTAAAAGTGCTTACCACAGAGAGGGAATTGGAAAGCAGTGTCCCGTCTTGGCCAAGCATGTTGGAAACTGTAATTTCAGGTAGATCCATGTTTTGTGGGTGGAATGGAAGGAGGCCATTGTGGTTCATGGGATGACACAGAGAGTGGTACCCAGACTCTATCTCATTCAAGTGCACCAGGGAGTGGTCAGGCAATGACGGAGGAGTTATAGGGGGTATGTTAAAATCTTCACTTTCAAGACTTGGGCCAGGAAAAGACTGCAAGAAAAAAAAACAACAAATGGAAAGTTTTTGCTTGCAACTATGTATGCTATGAAACTGTATGCCATGAAAATCATATGAGTACTGGTCAATAATAATAATAATAAAAGTCATAGAAAACAAACAAAAAGAGCCCAACTCACATACTTCTAAGCATGATTTACAATTTAACAAAGAGAATATTTTCAAGACCCATATATTATGCGAGTGAAGTCTCACCATTAAGTGATACTTTCACAGCTTCCACTAGAAATATTTTTTTTTTAAAGAAGGTGAACTCAAACAGATTTCAAGGGTCCTATTAAAATCTTCCAAGAGCGTTCCTCTAGCTGAATACCTTTTTCATGGGAATTGTGGAAAAGGGAATGCAATTTATAAAATTAACATTGGCACAAAATGGTTCATTTTACTCCCTGCTACTCAGACCAAGAATTACATAGTGAAGAAAGATACCACTTTTATGCTTATGGGAGTGCCATGCATTTACTCTGCTACAAAGAAAAAGAAACAGTACATAGTTACTATGAGTATACTTTGTGTTTATAAAAATACACCTGAAGTGTCCAAAAAAATCTAATTTTTTTCTTTCTTAATCTATAAACTGAATTATACATACATTTTGTCAGTTATCTGAATTAGTAACTCCACCAAACAACTGTTAGTCTTTTGTTGTCTGCTGCCATTAAGTCATCCAACTCAATCTGATCCAAGGAAAAGCCACAGGCAAAGTCAGAGTAATGCACCAAGGTGGATAATTGCTATTATTTTTCTATATGAGCAGGTAGGCTCTTTTGTAGGATAGGGTGGGTATGCACATATTTCTTAAAAGGAAAAGGTGAGAATAATAAAGAGTTAAAGAGATCAGTTGCAGTGGCTCGGCCTGAAAGCCTGCTCTGCTTTTCTGAGAACAGCCAACTCCTCTGCAAAGTGATCAGTCTTTGCACATCCCATGCCCACAGTCAGGAGATTTATAGCACAGAGACTACTCCCACCCTTCCTGCCCCTCTTCAGCACAGCAGTCCTGCTCTGAGTGCTGCTTTTGTTAATTCTGGAAATGCAAGGACTTAAATACATTCTGCTCCTGAGAAGTATCACCACAAAGGATGAATATGAGGGCATAATTTCAAAGAGCAGCTATTGGAAGAAAATGTTTTCCCCAATATGAGTTTCCAAATGGAGGACAGTACGGTGTATGAATTCATGCAGAAGGACTAGGGAAGAATCAATGACCAATTATAAACAAAGGGGTTTTTCATTAGTCATCATAGTAATAATGTCTTCCTGATGCCTGAGGTTACTCTCCTCTGTACGAGCATGTATATACAAACTTAAATCAGACCAAAACCAAACAGTATTGAATGTTTTCAGTGAGCTGCTGAACACAGAAAAACCTTCTCTAATGCACATTGCCATGGTTTTGGCTGCTTTGGTTTTTTTCCAACAAGATTTTAATTTCTTCACCAAAATCTTAGTATGAAATAGAACAGGAAGTCTAGACTGGAATGGCCAAAGTAAAATCCCAAAGAATGAAAACAACAGAACAGGGAGACAAAAGGGTTTGACAGTGATATCATCACTGTTATGTGTGAGGACTTTTGATTCTACCCATACATTCCACCTGTGTTTCTCACCTCCAGCACAGGAGTTTGCTCTCCCTTTGCCCCCGTTTTCTCCTTAATGGGAAGCTGGTGTGAGTCTACTGACCTCTGTAAGTTGCATTTGCACCCACTTTTAGAAGCCATGATGCAGCCATCAGTGGAAACGTCTCCAAGGGGAAATATAGTAAAAATAGACCCTCACTCAATGGAGAGAAGGCTTAAACATGGCGAAGAGAACGTCACGTTTACTCAATAACAATGCATAAATTTTGCAAAACCAAATAAAACTATTAGGGACAATGCATACATTAGCAAGTTGCTAATTACAATTATATAAAATCCACGGTGAAGAGAAGCTGCCTAAAGTGAGTTTAAGGTCTAATACCACAATAACAAAACAGCAAGAAATAGAAATGAAGGAAGGGATAACCATCCAAAATGCTCTCCTGGACCAGCACGATCACTGCAGGTACACTTAGATTTGGTAACTAATCCTGGTGAGCTTGGATCCATGTAGCCTACAGCTACTGGGAGGGATTCATTAGCTGTGTAAAGATGACATTTATGTTCAACAGTGTCTTGTCTACTGTCCCAAAAGACTTACAGCCTCTAAAGAGTGTTGTCTCCAATGTTTTTGCAGGTAAAAAGTATTAACATCTGTTTTCTCTCTCTCCCACTGTCCTGTAAGACTGATGTTCACTACTAAAAGCAAATATTCCTAAATCAAATATTGACAGGCTACTGCAGGCATTTAGCATATCTGCTTCTTTGTACACCTCTTTTTGCATGTCACATATGGATGGATCAGGTTTTACTTTTGATTTTTTTGTGTTTCAAATGTGTCTTTAACTAATAATACTTCAAAAATGGTGGAAGCAATTGAACTGCCAGTAGGACATTAGCTTCATTTATTAAGAAGGAAGTATAAAGCACTAGCAGCTCCACAATCCAAGTTGTGTCATGTGTAAGTATCTAATAAAGTTATATATATTATATGGGCTAAGCTTTTTAAATAAACAGTTGTTCTCTGATTAATTATTTTAAAAAAATATCACACCATGGTTGTTGCTTGCGAACCAGTTAAGAGTGTATTTGATCCCACATCACCTACAACATAATTGTCCACTACACTTAGGATTAGAATAGCAAAAGCAGTAATAACACCCCAAATAACATATAATTCAAATTATAGCATTTCCTCTGTTGTCCTGGGGTGATGTTATGAAGCTGCTTTATTTTTTAACCGTCTGCTTGATGCCCAAGGGCGCTGTTTCCTTCAGACGGCCCCGGGGGCCGGAGCCACGGCACCCGGGTGCGGGGCGGTTCAACGGCTCGGCCCAATGGCTCGGGGGCTTCGGGGTCTCGGCGGGGCTCGGGAGGGAGTGCGCTGGGAGCACTCTTCTGTTTTTCTGGGTTTCCTTTGTGTTCCGGCTAGCTGGGAAAAGGTTCTGTTGGTTTTTTCCCTTGTTCTTTTTTCCCTTTCCCTCCCCTTGCCTCACTGCCTCCCTTCCCTCCTCGCTGGTCCAGGGAGCCTGCGGGGTTGGCCCCCGCCGGCCCGCGGGGTGGCCCCGGCTGGTCCAAGCCCGTGTGTCTGTTCCCTCTCCGGGAATTTGTTGTATGTTGAGGGTTTTTTTAATCCTGTTCTACCCTGTTTTGTTTGTGTGTTAATAAACAGTTTGGTTTCTTTTCCCCACTTTCACTTCTTGTGACCCATCTGTCTCATTGATGGAGGAAAAGGGGAGGCCCTTTTCTCTTCGGAGGAGACACTCACTCCTGAAGTTTTGTCTCAAAAACCAAGACACTATGTTTCTCTATTTTATTTTTTTCTTCAGACATAAACTATTGTACTATTTCAATAAAGTTAGGCAGCATCCAAGCTATATGCTAATGGTATGGACAGATATTTGAAAGCATCTGTAGAGCACCCTATTCACCTTACATTTTCAGCCTATTTGATATTTCCATGCTCAGTATTGTGTGTATGTAATGCATACAGACATAACTTCCTCGGGGAAGTTGCTTCAACAGTGATTTGCTGGTACTCATTTGTCTCATCCAGGAGCTTGGTTCAGATGCTTGTAATGTCTTGGCACACTGGCATATCAAAACCCAAAATTCCTAGATACATCTGCAGCAAACCCAGCATATCCCAGGAACAAGGCTGTTGCAACTGTGCCTGGAGGAAAGGCGTGAGGAACGGGACATGTGCTTGTCCTGTGAATAGCAGCTACAAGCTTCAAACACCCTCTCCTACTTTCCTGTCACCTCTCCCCTTGCTGTTGGAAAACGTATTTTAGTAACCATCTGGGGTGCCCTTGATGCAACTGATCCGCTGCTGGCAATGGGCTCTCCTGGAATGTTGTATTGTTACCTTCTCCTGTGAAGAGAAATTTTAGGGAACTTTAGCAAAAAGCCAGGCTTGAGCTTAACCCTGCAGCAAGAACTCCCACTCCCAGACCAGTCATCATCCTGTCCTGGCCTCTGGGCTTCCTTAAAGCACCACTTCTTCCAACACAAGCTGTTTATCTGGAATTTCTAATGAAAGCAGTTATCTAGCATCCAGAGCATCAGGGAAGGTTGTACTCCCTGTATCCCATTGCATTTCATAAGTACAGCTCATACATATTAATAATACAAATTAATAATGGCCTGTAGCTTCAGCTCTGTTAGGTTTTTCTTGGGGGTGGGGAAGGTTAGGGTCTTTCCCCTCTACTCTTGTGCAATTTCCTTCATAGTTGGATAGTTGGTTTTCCTATCAGCAGGACTTGCTCTATTCCGAAAGAATAGCTCCTTTTTATTTTACTGGTCACAGAAACCTTAGCAAGCTCACTTTTTCACTTTTGAATAACCAAAAAAAAAAAAAAAAAAAAAAAAAAAAAAAAAAAAAAAAAAAAAAAATTTTTTTT
>VZTI01000476.1:0-88466 GCA_013397865.1 Struthidea cinerea | reverse complement strand
AGGTAGCAGAAATATTTTATTTTTTTTGCCACAGAACTACTGGGAACTTGGCAGTAGTTTCACTTTCATCTCTTGACTATAGGACTGGATGAGGTGTTAATCAGCTTTTCAGTTTAGGGGAACTTCCTAGGCCTTTATTACGTTCCAGAGAGAAAGCCCTCTGCAAATTAACACCATTAAACCAACTGCACAGCACCGGACAGACACAGGCTTAAATTTTTCTTTATTATAAAGAGCACTTTCATTACACCTGTGTTTATTATAAACAGATTTGAGTCTAGTTCAGATGGAATCTACACAGTGGGAACCTCAGAATGGATTATCCTTAAGTTTGAGCTATCTATAGACACAAAGTTATGAAAAATTTTTGAATTAAGAATGTATTCCCAAATCTAAAGGACAATATTCTATGTTTCTGGCTAAATATTTGTGACATTTCTGCTTGGAATGATGGAAACTTCATAAAACAGATGATTGAGATGCCCACTCTGAGATCAAGAAACTTCATTATCTATATGCTATATTGGCATATAATTTTATGAGAAAAGCTTGCCAGAATAAAGTGATATGAACACTTAACCCTGATTCACTGTCCAACCCAAACCCAAGGTTTGTTTCTGAACAAGACCCCATTGGTCCCCTTCAATTTACCTTTTAAGCCACTTAGCCTGGCCAAATCCAGCAACAAGCTGTGGAAGGAGGGGCAAAACTGGGATATGGAGAGGAAGTGTATGTCAGAAGACAGTTCTTTACTTTGGCAACACATTACTCAGATTAGGGCTATGCATCCTGCTGTGCTGATAACACAAACGCACACAAAAAAATCTAGTATTTACTTTTGAGGTTACTCATCAGAGGAATAAGGGAAATGCTGGCAGGAAATACAAATACAGCCACTTTCCTTAAGTACTGTAGTGTGATAACTCCATATTGGCCAGCAAAACATATTGATGTTTTAAAATAATTTTAATAACACTGTAAAAAGGGATCAGAGAAGGCAAACCAAAGGAGATGGCTCAAACAGACTGACCACAAGGGGCAGCAAGCTTTCAAACATCCAACGTAAATCCCTCTGGAAAGAGCAGAACTGTTCCTGTATGACAGCACTGATGATAACATGCACTAAGTAAGTCTGATTCCTGTGCTCAATGGTTGCATCAATCACCATGCATTTACTCACTAGAATCTCGTATTAGCAACAGTTCCTTGAAAATTGGGAATTTGCCTATAGATATTTAATTTAAATGATATGAATGGTTCTGCCAGCTATGTAGAGCGTGTCTTAATTTTTCATTTGCACCAAGGCTTCTGCATGTGAACTGTGGAAAGATGCCAGTTTTTAAAAGATAGATGCTTCAGGCTGTCTCCTTTTCTATTATTGAACACATTGTTACATAACTGAAATTCTTATGAATCGAGAGTAATGTAAAAACAATGGGCTCATTAGAAGCGGAAAACCAGCCACGTACCTTATACACATTTGAAAGTTAGGATAATATATTTGACAGTGGATATTTCCAAGAGTTTTAATAGGATCATCCTTATCTCTAATTTCTAAATGGAGGACCTTCAGAAGCAAGTGTTTTTCAGCTGCTTTTGTCTCTGCATGAACAAGGCTTGATAGCTTGAGACTATAATGCATTACTGTGGAAACCTTCGGTCTGTTACATAAATCATCTTAACACTCAGCAAGAATTGTCCAACAGTGCCATTGATATGTTCAAGTCAATGATCCTGAAAACAATTTTTTTGTGTTTCTTCATATGGTAGACAACAGCAATAAATCATATTCATTTAAAAACACACAATATACTAATTTATCAAGCCACAGCTATCAAAAATGTATTACAGGGGAAGGTATAACTTTTTTGTATTGTGTTAATCAATTTCTCTAATTTACATTAGTTAAAGGCCAAAGCCCCAAGCAAAACATTAATTTTCCTGTACCAGATGAATTCTGTTTTCAAGAAGGAGAATGTGCTGACAATTACATTATTAATTTTAAACAATCATAATTTTCAAAGTGTACAGAACTATGTAAAACAACAGAATTTTTTTAAGATTTCACTCTTGTAAGTAGTTTCATTAATTGCATTAATTTTATGCATATACTACAGCGGTTTGCTGGAAAATGTGTTTTCAATGGAGGCTTTAAATTGAAATACAGTTTAAAGATGACAATAAGTAGGAGCACAAATATTATAAGAGGTTAAAGGATCTGGGGCCTGCAAACACCAATACCATTATTGAAGCAGTTAAACTTCCCTTCAGACAGAGATACAGCTCTGCACTTTTCCTGTTTAGAACATTTGAGTAAACTTAGAAGTGCAAGTCATTTATAAGTTACTGACCAACTGGCCAAAGCAGTTCCTTAGGAATCTACAAGAGCTTTAGGCACACATGGGGCATCCCTTAGTGCCGTTAAGTGGAGTCTTGTCCCTCTAACCTGTGACCACCTGTCACCTTCCTTAGCACGTCCCCAGTGGGGATCCAAGTGTAGTCATTGTCCAACACCCTTGTCACCCTTCTCTCCTGAAAAGAAAGGCACTTGGTCCCCCCTACAGTGTGTACTACTAGTACTACTACTACTACTACTATTATTATTATTATTGTTGTTGTTGTTACTACTACTATTAGTACGACTACTCCTACTACTACTACTACTACTGCTACTACTACTACTACTATATTTTAATGAAAGCTAAAATTCTTAAGGTAACTCGGGATCCTATTTGACAGGCTTTGGTCTGTACTATAATGCAGGCAGCATCACGTATGGTATAATCTTGAACTCAGCACTACAAGACATACTTCCATAAATCACTTACTATGTTTGCTAAATATTCTTTTTCAACTACAGGTAAAAAGCATATTAAAAATAAAAAAAAAAAACTTTTTAGAGACCCTCTCTGCAAAACATACCTAAATTATGCTCAGTACAAAGCGCTGGGTAATAAAACTAGCAATATACATACTTAATAAGGAGAATTGAACTGAAAAAAATAGAAGTCACATCTTCACAAATCGTGCTGCTTGAAAATATAGATGATACACCACATTTAACCTGTCAGAAGCCTCATTAGCATCATAGACTCTAAGCCAGCAATCAAGACAGTGTGCTCTTCACATGTTTACATTTTTAAATGCTCTTAAAATAGCAACAGTATAGATTTACATTTAAGTTTATCTGTTTAGGGGGCAAATAGTCTGTCTTAATTTCCATATCCTTCCTGAGAAAGACACCAAAAGATGAAATAATGTTGTACTCAGGGCACACAATGATGAAGGACAAAGGATCCTTTTATTTTTTGTTTGGGATTTTTTTTCTCCTTCTTTCTCTTTTCTTTATTTAGAAAAGCTCAGAAACAACGTATTGCTTCTCAGTACTCAAAAGGACAGTGGGTCCTACCTGTATTACACTTCTGAATGACAGATGAAATTGCCAGAGAAAAATCTGATTTAATGTAAAATGTCACCACTTGAGAAAAGGAGGATCAAAACAGAGGCATGGCTACTCTTTGCAATTCTGATGTAACTTTTGTTTAGCCCTGTGCCAATCACAGGAAAAGCTGAAAGCTGAGGCATATCAAAGCTCCCAAATCCTACCAGTGGTCCCCTTTGCTTCAACACCTAGATTTTGGACCCAGTACTTCACAGTAAGAAGGGCAAGGAGTGCTCAGTATATGAATGACTACAGATTATTTAAGCAAGTAAAAGTGGCAGGATCTGACCCTCTCTTAATAAAGCATCCTGTAAGCATTGGGACTGCTGGGACCTCAGTAATAAGCTCAATTGTACTGATGTCATACAAACTATTAGCAGTGTAGTACCTATTAAGACATTTTTATAAACTGGAAGAAATATGCAAGCTATTACAAGATATAATTCTGAAAAACAGACTTCTATGTAAGAAGCCAATTTAAGAGGAAAACAACATAAACAATAGTATCTTGTGTGCTCAAGTGAAGCATCTTTTTAATTTTGAGTAATGAAGATGTCAAGCCAAATGCTAGAGTAGTTTAACTTAATTAGGTGGCCTATTTTTCCAGGCAGCCTTTCATTTCCCATTGAAAACTCAGCTTGTATGCAAGGCAACAAGAGCAATTTTGTCTGTAATGAATACCTCTGGGACTCCACGGAGTGATCATTTGAATGTTACATTGAAGACTGGTTTGAGTAACTAGTTCGGGCTTGTTGAGATGCCAGATTTTGTAAAACTAACTAGATTAATCAAAGACTGGCATCTTATTGGTTTATTCGGTCAGGGGTCAGCAGGTCAAACTGACTCTACTGTGGCAGCCTTTGCCAAAAGGGACAGTATAATAGTAATTGGTCTAATTTGTAGTTCAAATTCACGTAATTCTTCCAGACGTTTCATAGACCAAAAAAGGTTCATTTTATGTGAAGCTCAGTTGAAAAATACTGCCTTTAACATTTCCCATGGTTACATCCCATAATTCATCCACGCTGCTGACCTGTAGAGTTTCCTGGAAAGGAAACTACATAACTAAAATATATGATGTCTGTAATCTGTTTTCACATGCTAAAAAAGTTGTACATGAAGGAGCAGAGGGAAACATTTTCAAGGATATTTTACACTGGCTGCTCATTAAACAGAAAGTTCTCTCATGACATGCACAGCAAAAAGCAGTGCCTTTTCTCTTGTGATATGTGAAAAAATACCTCTGTCTTTTGGACAGAGAATTCATCATTTGATGATTGATTTTCTGTTTACCTTTTTCATGTTAAAATAATAGCTTTTGTTATTTTTACTTTATTGATTTATTGTGGGCCTATCACTGAAGTTGCTATCATCCTGATGCCACAGCTAAGACAAGACACTGTTTATTTTACTTCCCTCTCATCTGCAACTCTTAAGAAAAATACTTTTAACTGATACACAGAATCATTGTGTATACAACAGGGCCGAGTTCACAATTTCAGCATTACTCTAGCAGTATCTGACACTTACTTCTAAAGCCTCAAATTCTGTACCTAGGCAGTTACCCTCCAAACCTGTTTCATTAAAAAGTTTTCTGTCCACGTGGCTGTAAAGAAAATGTAAGTGCAAGGTTTCACAGCCAGAAGACAAATAGAATGCTGAAAAACGTGTTATACTTGCTGAGGTTTCTGATATTATCTCAATTTTACAGATCCACGCTAATGATTTTTGAAGGCTGGGGAGGGACACTTTTGTTTATACAACTGTAATTATGGGTATGTTTGCTTAGGATCCTTAGGGACTAGATTTTGCCCTCTTTAGTGTTTTTACAGCATGTGCTATAGAATAGGCATTAAATGAAAGAAGCATTAAGTTAAGGCATGTTTAAGTAACTCATTTTTCAGAGATAAGTGGGTTGTACACATTTCTGCTTCTGGTCAGAGTACAAGTTCCACACCTACTGAACATAACTGACTGAAATGAATTTGAGTGAAAGAGGGTAAACGTATTTCACCTGAGTTACCTCTTTAATGTGAAATTTGTCAAAGCTCTTAAATTCCAGCCAACAGGCCCTAATTCTGACTTCTGTTTTTATAAAAGTTGAGGCATTTGGTTGCAAAAAAAAAAAAAAAAAATCCCTGAATGTACACACAGTGCATGTTCATACATTTTGCATTAAAGCTAAAGGCATTCATACATTTTGGAGAAGGGCTCAGGAACACTGATGGATGACAAATTGGACATAAGCTGGCAATGTGCTTGCAGCCCAGAAGGCCAGTCATATTCTGGGTTGCACCCAAAGCAGCAATCGGCCTGCATCGGCCAGCAGGGCGAGGGAGGGGTTTCTGCCCCTCTACTCTGCTCTTGTGAGAGCCCATCTGGAGTGCTGCACCCACCTCTGGGGTAATCATCACAGGAAAGACATGCACCTGTTGGTTTGGGTCCAGAGACGGACCACAGAGGTCTGAGGGCTGAAGCACCTCTCCTATGATGAAAGGCTGAATTGGGGTTGTTAAGCTTGGCGAAGACTCTGAGACCTTAGTAACACCTTTCAATATATTATGAGGCTTATAGGAAAGATGGAGAAAGACCTTTTACCAAGGCCTGTAGTGTCAGGACAAGCAGCAACAGTTTTAAACAGAGAGAATAGATTTAGATTGGACACAGGAAGAAATTCTATACTCTGAGGGTGATGAGACACTGTAAGAGATTGTGCAGAGAATTTGTGTGTGCCCCATCACTGGAAGTTTTCAAGGTCATGTTGGATGAGGTTTGGAGCAACCTGATTTAGTGAAAGATGTAACTGCTTATGGCAGGGAACTGGACTAGATGATCTTCAAAGATGCCTTCCAATTCAAACCATTCTATGATTCTAAAGATGTATATCTATAAACATATACATAGCTTTGTTAATGCAACTGCTGATGTATTTTTATCAGGGACTCAGTTCTTTCCAGACTCTGTGCCTGATGTTAAGATAACATTAAAAGACTAAGTTTTACACAAAAGGGAAAGGTAGGGTAAAATTACATCTACCTTTAACAACTCACTCAGGATCTGAAAGGCCTGCCTGGTGTTTTTCTTTCCCTGGGGCCATTTTAACCTATGTCCTTTTCTTTTCTGTTTTTTTTAATGTGGCATCTATAGAATACTGCAGAGAAATGGAGGACCAAAAAGTAGACTCCCTTCTGTTGATAACCTATTTTTGAAATTAAAAGATAGTGGATCAGGAAGAGGGAGGTGGAATATGGTCCAAAACAGCCCTGGACTGCAGCCAGCAGATTGCCCAGGTGGCATTTCTTTCTCACTGTGGAGCAGCCTCTCAAATAATGAGCAAAAGCTTTCCAACTTTTGGGCAGGATTGCACTGGACTTCAGGTCAGGGTAGCATGTACCCACAGGACTACATGTAATGATTCTCCATCTAAGAATGCTGCTTTTTCTCAGTCCTTTCCAAGGCAGCCAACTTTGAGCCTTGCTCTGAGGATGGAGACTGTTCTGGGCAACAAGACTGAAGAGCTGTGTCCTCTGACAGTACCCTGGAATTCTAGCCTACCTACAGGGAAGGACCAATACAGAGCAAGAGAGAGCAAGAGAGTAGCTTTTATCCATCACTACTTCACGAGCAATTGTTATGTCATTAATAATCTAAGAAATTACAGTATAATGTAAAAAATTAGTTAGGCCTGTATGTAGAACCATGTGCATAAGGCAATATTAATATGAAAAATCTCTCTTTTAGATGCCATTCCATCCTACTTCACCCTGCAGCTGCACAGGACAAAACAGTTTTGATACCCATGGTGCCCCCTGTATCAAAGAGCATGCACATACATTTTAGATGGATCTCCCTGGCATAGCTCTGGGAAGCAGGAAAACACCACCTCTGAGCAAACAGTATTCCTTCCTCTGCCTCAGATCTTTTCTTCCCAGTGGGACAACAGGGGTACTGCCCCAAAGCATCAGCTCCAGGCCCGTTCTCAACCCTTCCCTTTGGACCTTGCAGGGAATTTGGCAGCTGGACTCATTAACCTTAACATTTATAACGCCTCAGGAAGGCTACAAATGTGTTAAAGCTTTTGCAACAGAGTCCTGAATTACATTCCATATTGTGACTAGGAAGAAATGTAAAATAAGCAATATAATTTTATACTGTGCTGTGCATGGCCCACAAATTACAGGAGGAGGAATAACATAAAGAATAATTTATGTCCAAGATTCCAATTATAGGTGTGGGGAGAAAACAATAATTGGTGGGAATCTCAAATGCAGATAAGTTGGCATAGTTTTATTTTAAAATGATAAATACTTTCAGATCGAAGTGCAATTAATAGTGAAAATGTCACAGTTTTAACGTGTATGTTTGTTAATATGGCTGGCATAACTCATTTAGGAGATGCTTTCAGTGTAGAGTCCTGTACTACATATATCATAACCAAAAATGCAGTACTTACACACATATAGATAAAATGTACACAGAGACAACATTGCCAAATAGCCTTTTGGGACAGTTTAAAAGAATATCATTAATTTTTACTGTATACTTACACTTCTGGCTCGGTTCCAGCACTGGCTTTCTGTAAAAATCATTTCAAGTATAGAATTATGCTATTTGCTTGCAGCAACATCACAGGAACAGTAGTGAGCCATATGTTGCTACTTAGCAACTTGGTCTGTAAGTCCCAAAGCATGTACTGATTTGAAAATTGAACAGAAATGATAATTATTGTTGAGGGATGCTGTGAGGCAAATTGTCTTGGATTACCAAACTATGCAGATGTTTGATGTTATATAGCAAAAGGAACAAAACTATTTTTCCTGTCCAATGGCTGAGCTTTTATTTATGTTAGCCTAAAGGGGATAAATTGATTAAAACCCATAAAATAATATAAGGTGATGTTTTTCTGGATATGAACACTTTGCAGTAAACAGACAGAACTGAGGTGCTTGTCAGCATATATCAGGACCCCAGCAATCCTGCTTCTGTGGTCACATAATCCTGAAGACAGCCAAGTGGAAACCCTTTGGTCCTTGGTGTTACATACCATGACTCAGTCTGCCAACCCACTTCCAAAATAAGCTGTGTCAGACTCTGAAATTAGAAAATGATGCTCATGTCTGACTCAGTCAGCATGACCAGAGCTTGAATAGAGGTTTCTGATAGGACCATGTATCTCCTTACATGTGGAATTCATATTTTAGTTAACAGACATGAATCCATCAAGAAAAGCAGAGTAATTAATTCACTCCTTATTCTGACAGGATTCAACCCCTCATCCCTGATCCTGTGAGGGAACAGCCAAGTTATTAAGAGTGGGAAGGAGCCTGCATTCCTCTCACTGAGGTCATGCAATGGTAAGACTCATGAGCACAGTTGCAAAAGGACAAAACTATGAATGGAGAAACTATGCTGTCATCTGTCATCCTCCTCTCTTTTTATGGCATTATGTTTTTTACATCCAGTAACAGTGACAGGAAAATGAACAAACAGTCCTAAAAACTAGGGTCAGAAAATGCAATTGCATCCTTTACTGTTCCTCTCCCTATCCGTGTAAGCTACAATCTTTCATGCTTTGTTTTCAGAGCAGGAAATATTGTATTTTTTTCCAGTTTTAACCACCAGGCTGGATCTTGAAATGGTAGTCAGTTCACCAGTTTTGGCTGACCACCAAATGCTTATGCCCAATAAAGGAACAGCATCCCATTACAGACAGTGAAAGCCTCACAGATACTGTCAGTACAGAGTTGTTTAGTTCCTTTGAGGAACGACTAGCAGCTGTCTATGTCAGGAACAGGTTTGGAAGGCTCCTCTCACAGTCACAGGTTCTTGATGAAACATGAGTGGTAAGTTTCCAACACACCCCAGATTCCTGCTCCCAGTGAAGTTGTTTTGTCTCTTTTTTTTTTTCCTTTTCATTTTTTTTTCAAATACTGTTATTATTACATGCTTTCACATATGCTCCAGCCCACACAGAGCTGGAACACCTCTTCTGTGAAGGCAGGCTAAAAGTGCTGGGCTTGTTCAGCTTGGAAAAGAGAAGGCTCCAGGGAGATCTTAGAGCAGCCTCCCAGTACCTAAAGGGAGCCAACAGGAAAGCTGGAGAGAGACTTTTTACAAGGGCCTGTCGTGATAGGTCAAGGAGGAATGGCCTTAAGCTGAAGGAAGACAGGTTTAGATTGGACATTAGGAAGAAGTTCTTTGCTATAAGGGTGGTGAGGCACTGGCAGAGGTTGCCCAGAGAGGTTGTGGACTCCCTGTTCCTGGAAGTGTTCAAGGCCAGGCTGGATGGGGCTCTGAGTAACCAGGGCTAGTGGAAGGTGTCCCTGCCCATGACATGGGGGTTGAAACTAGATGATCTTTAAGGTTCATTCCAACCCAATCCATTCTAGGGTTCTGTATATTCACTTAAAACCACTGCAACAGGGTAAGCACCAGGAGAAAATCCCAGCGAGGGAAAGGAGGTTGTGACAGCCCGAGGCTGACATCTACTCTCAAACAGGCACAGAAGGCTGGTTGACTGGTATACACTTGGTAACAACTTAGAACACTGTTCCTGGCTTCTTGCCACAGGGATTGAGCTGCTTCTTGCCACATGGATCCCCCAGCAAAGGACAGAGAGGTTGTCTTTGGGTTTTGAACTCTACCTGAGAGCCAGATACCCAAGAGCTCAGCTTTGCCATGGTCAAATTTTAAGTCTGTAAGCCCTTTCTTGGTTCCAGCCCTTAGTAAGCATTCAGGGTTTCCATATTTGAATTTGGAAATGCCACATTTGATAGATTTTTTTTCCTTGAAGACAAAGTCATTTGCATTTAAAATACCTAGGCCTGGCTCTTTAAAGGTACTTTAATCACCTTTCACTGCAACCAGTGAGTGTTAGATGCATAAATATCTCTGAGAATCTGGGCCTTGTTAGCACATGTAGAAACTGCATAAAAGATTAAAACTTATACCCTTAATTTTTCAATATGTCATTTAAATTATTTAAACTACATGAATACACAGTACAAAAATATCAACAGAAGAAAAATAATTCTGATGTATAATGTGGCTTTGCAATTCTTTATTCAAAACTATTTAAGACAGACATAATGATTCTCTGAAAGGTAGCAGCTGCCTGATAACAGCAATCATTCACAGAGTTTGTATTTCTACTGTTTCAAACAAATTCAATTAGCCCTTGCACTTCAAAACCCTTAAGGCAAAAATGAGATGATACTAGGCTGCTTTAATCTAATAGTAATACTAAAACTTGTCAGTACAGTTTTTGGATTAATGGTTAGAGAAAAATTAATAATATAATTTTTCATTTTTTAATCAAACAGTTCTATTCTAAACTACCTCTGGATCTTGGAGGGTTCTTAGCTGAACAAGTTCAATCATGCACAGTTCCTAAATGCAAAGTACAATTGGTCTCTAAAGGTATTTCAGAGTGACTTCAACAGAAGGCTGGGAACCAACATGGTGGAACACTTTAAAGATGGTCTTTTTGATTGAACCATGTACTCATCTCACACAGCCTCCTGCTTCCCTGCCCCCCAATGCACCTGTACACCTGAAGAACGCTACTTCATGAAGATACTTAGTTTTGAATGCACAAACCCTTTGATTCCTAAATTACATCCAGCTTATCTAAACATAATCACTCTTCATGCAAACTTATTTCCCACCTAGTGAGAGTTCTAAACATAAGCCTCCTGGTCCTGTCAGGCCAGGCACTGCTGGCCTGAAATATTGCATGACATAGACCACAAGTCTGGTCATTCATGGCAATTTCTGGCACAATCTAACTGACCTGTAGCACTATCCCCACGACTCATTAGTGTGAAGTTAAACTGAAACATGTGAAGTAAATGAAAAATTCTCCCCTATATATAGATGTAGCAAAACTTTCAAAACTATTTTTGCTTTTTAAGGATTAATTAAAATTTGTAATTCTTAGAAATCTATAGGATCTTTGGGTTCAAGTTGAAAAGTGGAAGATTCTTTAATATACATCCAGTTTCAAAATTTAGTGTGTATGGTTGCCCGAAAGGAAAAGGGCTCAAAAATACCTTTGAAGAGTCCACATCCCATTAAGCCTTTTGGCCTGCAAGCTACAGAAGGCTAAGTCATTGTCTCAACCCCACTGCTAATTGTGTAATAATAACAACATTCCTCAGACACAGGATTAGTGTTAAAAATGCAATTCTTCAACTGTCCTATGAGTGATAATTAAAGCTATTTGTGACATGTATAGCTTATAATGATTAACTTGTCTGCAGTCAGATAAACAAATAACCTGCACCTGTAAAGACTTTATTTCCTGAAGGTAAAACAACTGTTTAGGAAAGATCATGCTGGCAAAACAGCTGCTTGCATTCTGGAGAGGGAACAAGGTAGTATCTTTCAACAAACGCCAACTCTGGTGTTTTATCAGCTCTATCTCATTAACTGGAAACAAGGCTTAAATGCTTTGTTTATAAATTATGATTATTCCTGATTGCAGCAGTTACTGATAGTGCCACTCATTTGCAATGCAACTCTTTGAATTTTTTTAATTACAATTTGAAACAAGGCAGAGAAGATTAATTAACCCACCTGGCTGGCTGGCACATAGTCCTGGCTTGGTTCTGTCATACTCATATACATGTTCTCACCGTCAAACTGCAAAGGAAATAATAGTAAACATTCAGCAAACTTGATTTTTTAGCATTGACTGAAAAAAAACAGTAGCTATAAAATAATATTACAGCCTGGTTTTAGAGACTTGTAATTGCATGTGTGCATCTTGTCTTTGATGTTCCTGTTGTCATCCTTATTGACCCTGGATGTCAGTGATTTGGAGTAATTAGCGCTCTAGTAATTACAGCTAGCAAGGATGAAATGAATGGTTTCCTTTCATCTGCAATCTGTTTTAAAACAAAATGGCTCATTTTGTGCACCATGTATACATATTGCTGTTGGTTACAATGAAGTACTAAGTGAATTGCACACTTACTGAGAAAAGGAAGATGAGAATAGAATCTGCACTAAAATGCATCTTAATGGATTCCAGCTTTAGCTTCTGAGCAGAACAAGAGTTGAAATTTCAAAACAAATTAAACCCCCTCCTATTGAAATGTTCCCATATCAGAAAGTAGGAAATACATTTCCAGACAGCTTTCAGACATCTGAATGTATGAAACAGTATACCTCCCATCCGTATGGTGTAAGAGGATAGATTGCTTGATGTGTGAATAAAGTAAACATTCATAATCAGAACTGCAAAAATAATCTTCTGCAAATGATAAATACCATTCCTGGAAATATGTACAATATATAAAAGCCTGGTTTCCTTTTTTCCTTTCTTTTTTCTTTCTTTTTTTTTTTCTTTTTCTTTTCTCAACTGCAGTTAAGAAGTAACAGAAATGTCATAGAAAGGAGTTGATTAAAATCTGAAGGTCTAGATGGAGAAAAACTGTCAGATCTGAAGCCTCATCCGGTACCAGCACAAAGAAGTGTAAAACTACTGATTTCTTACATAGTCTGGAAAATGTCCCTGCAGAACTCTCGTCACACCCACTCAAGTGGCAGTGCCAACAGGGCGACGATAGTCCCACTGTCTGCTCAGGAACTAGAGAAAATCTTTTCAAACCTTTCAAGTAGAAATGAACAACAGCAGGAATTCCTATCTCCAGGCATCAACCACAAATTTCCAGCTGTTACAAGGTCTGTTTGAAATAACTTGCACCTGACCCCTTGTGTGAATGCTTAGAGTGACGTATTTTGGACATGAGCCATTGTTTTGCATGATGCAGCAGCATTTTTAAGAAGTCCCTACAGAAGGTGCCTGTGAAATATCCCATGGACATTTCTTGATCAGTGCTGAGCTTCTGGGGATATTCTACCTGCAAGGTGCAGTATATTCAACTAGTCCAAGGTAGCAAAGTTAAACTGTGGCTTTGGCAGATAGCTCTACCAGTTTTTGCTGAGGTGGCTGAAAAGGTGTCGGCTTCCAGCTGTTCATCCTCTTTTTCTGCCAGAGGCTACAAGGCTTGTAACAGCAGCAGTAATATGAACAAGTGCCAGCTCCTGGCACAGCAGCTGATGGTCTGCCCTTCCCGGCCAGAGCTATTTAACAGTCACAGACTATCTGTCAGAAGTCCTAGTTTCATGGGAGGGAAAGGATTATGCCACAGACACATCTGCCATAGGGAATAGAGTATTTCCAAATTTTGACAGAAAAGAGATAGTTAGATTAGATCGTAAAATAGAGATTGATGCTTGTTCCTTTTTAGTTTCTTGTTGACACGTACCACTTCTTTCAGCTTTCTCATTCAATAATGCTCTTATTTATAAGCATTCAAAGTAGAGGTTTGGAGAAAAAATTTTAGTATCTGGATTGTTTACACTAGAAAAAAATGCATCGTTTCTTCTACTCAGATGGACAGGTGAAATCCTGAAGAGAGATTTCACAGCCAGTAGTTGGAAAGCAAGCACTCCAGCGCAAGGCCTACAGGAGCTCAACTTATTCAGCTTGTCAGACGAAAGGCTGAAAGGTGCCTTGATCACTGTGATTGGTACTTACACCCTGGAAAGATGTCTGATAGCAAGATGTCAGCCTTCCTGACAGTGCTATAATGAGATCTAGTGTTGAGAAATGGGAGTTACAGAAATTCAGTCTTGAAATAAGATACAAGTTCCTACTTAAGAGGTAATTAAGCATTATGTCAACAGCAAACTCATCATTTCTCAGACATTTTAGAATGAAGTTTGATATCTTTTTCAGAACAGATGCAATCCATATCATATTTATAAGAAATCCTATGGACAGGATAGTTACGCTTGCTGGTTATGGGAGTCCTATCTGCCCTGGAAACCATCATTCCTTGAGTCTCCTCTTTTGAATTTCCCTCATTATCTTCATACATTTGTTGTGATGTATTTCAAGCTTGGCTATAATTCAAATACTGTGTTGCATGTGTTTAGTTGCAATGAATATGAAGAAATTTCTTTTCTTTTCTGCATGCTGGCTAGATACAGTCAAAGGTTATTTCAATTTATTTTGCCTTCCATAATGCATGAGACTATGATTTAAGAATCTTTATGAAGTATACTATTCTTCCATATAATTCCCACTTTCAAATGTTTGGTCATCTGTCCTTGCTCCCAAGCTTACAATCATCAAATCTGCATTCTTTGAATAATTTCCCTAAGGTATTTTTCCATGAATACTGAAATTTTTTATCATTCTGTGTGTTGTACTTGGATTATCTGCCTACCTAATCAGTGCCTTGCTATTAGTGGTCCCCCTGGCATGATAGGATATTGGATCTCAGCCTCTCCTGTTTGTTGCTTGTAGCCCTCTATTTAGCTCTGAAATGTTTTTATTCTGCCATGGTCTGTGGGCTTTATGTGAGCACTTTTCAGAGAGAAACCAAAACAGAAAAAGTATACCTAAATTTAAAATTCCTGGCCTTTTGACTTTACATGAGGAATGTAAGGGGACTGATGCTTACATGAGAAATGACCTTCTGCAACATTTTGGATTAATTTGTTAGGGTAAATTTTCAGAAAAATATATCAATGCATAATGTTTGTAAAATCTGAGTGACCTGTTAATATCTAAAAATACCCAGCAACTGTCTGATTTATTACTTAATTTCTTCAATATTCAGGCATGGAGTTTAGTCACTGCAGTATTTAGCATCTGCTTGTCAGGAGTATGTGTAAGATGCTGTGTAATAGGTTATATAGGTCAGCAAGGTTTGATGGGATGTGTATTTTTGTAGTATTTATATATGCATCAGCTGTGGACTGTAATGCATCAGCTGACACTAATACTCTTGCCATGTTAGTATTTGTACTACATTTACTACTGTTTAAATTATCTGCCCTCAGCCCAGTGCATGGAAGACCATGGCTTCTTGGAAGTTCCTAAGACTTCGGATATGAGCCTGAAAAACACCCATAAACTCAAAGCATGAAACATATACACATGCACTTCATACAGCAGGTATTGCCAGGAGATACCTCCTTCATGTTCTCCATGTTTACTAAAATGTTTATAAAAGAGTGAAATTGTGATCTTTGTCTACCAGAGTAAAACAAAATATTTACTGCAATACTGTTTATTCATCATCCCCTTTCCCAACTACCAAAGCAGCGTGGAATAGAGATGACCTGTACATCCCACCCCAGCCAGAAAAAAGGTACACAAGCCTTCAGTAACAAGAAGTTCAGAAAAACTGAGACACCACAGATACAATGCTCACCTTGCCCAAATGTGACAATCCCACATCAAAACAATAAACTGAGGAAAAAGTGCCAACAATTTGATCAACTGAAAAGTTCTATTCATGTTTTTTTCCTACCTGTTTAGAAGCTTCCAAAACATGACTCTAAATCCCAGAAATGAATATTGAATCATTTCACCTTTAATAGACTGTTTTATAACATACAGGCTCTGCAGCATGGCACCTCGCAACAACTCTCCACCTGCACACCTTAATTCATGCTACATCCACCTGGAATTCAGCTTTGCAAGTAAGGTGATGCATGCAACAGCAGGTCAAGCAACATATCCGGATCAGTGCGAGGCAAAAGATGAGCAGATGTGACTCAAAGATGCCTTCAACTACCAGAGTTTTCTTCCAGGTTATACTGGATGCCTCCAAAATTGTCTTATTGTACTCATCATTCTCAGGTCGGCAAGAATCTTGGATTCCCTAAACTTTCCTGCCACTCACTGTGCTTGATCTCAAGCAAAGAAACTGCACAAGCATCACTGAACCTGTGGATGATTCATCCCAACAGAACAGATGAAATACAAAGGCAGGCAGTTAAATGAACTGTCTTTTATGAACCTATGTGTGACGTATATATATCTTATGACATTTCATATAAAGCTTTCCCAATGTCTCTCCAAGATCCTTCAGTATCATTAAGAGCAGATTTCAAAATCTTTCATTTTAATCTATTAAGTGAATGCTAATACAATGTTCTGGTGTGTGATAATAACTACTCTTGACAACACTTCTTTTCACATTAAAGTGTAACTGCATGAGAAGTTTGGGTGAGAGCAAACAAAGAATATGACTGCATTGTAATATGAAAAGAAATATAACTAGTTCTAATATAAATTCAGGATTGCATAATATTCTTTATTTAAATGATTATTATAAATAAAACATACCGGCAGCACTATGGCATGGCCAGTTAGAAGCCCCCTCAGAATGACCCTTTGTAAGATGAGTTGTAATGTTCAGCAACCAATATGCACAAAATGCCCAACTGCTGTTATTAAATACAATTTACTTGTAGAAGTTAGGGATGTAATTACATAAACACTGGCTGACTGTAACTGATGCTAGAGGTATGACAGAGTTCAGCAAATGCCCAGAGTGTTTTAAGGGATCCAAGGCTGGCTTCTGTCTTCCATTAACAAGGTATAAAACCAGCCACACAATGTATGGCCAGGTAGCCTGTTTTCATCTTCCCATTTAAATTGTGGCAAACTTTATCAGCATTTATAAGAGTGATTGTGAAGTAACAAAGCTTGCAAGAACACTATTTTTTTATTCATTCTTAATGTGCTGTAAATTAAAAACACCCTACGTGGACTATGTCACGAAGATACTATAAACAGGTTAAACAGACAGCAAAATTCTCATGGTGACACCAACTGCAAGAATGTTTATTTGATTGCCTGCATACGCAAAAAACTTTGGAATACAAAAAGGAAGTTGCAAGATGGCAGAAAAAGCTAGAAGGGCTTGAGAACCAAAGAGGATAACTGGAAATAAAATATATTTATATGCTGGTATATATTTATATACTGGTAACTGTATGTGCGCATACACTGATTATAAATGCACATGAATATCTGCATTAGCTTCATGTAGCTTGTTCAGATGACAGCTACCACATAGACACACATTAAACAAGCTTTCAGCCTAACTTCCTGTTCTCCCCTCCACTTAAGCTACCTTCTTCTATACCAAGTCACTCTGTTTTCATTGCCAGGATCACCTGTGCTATCTGGATTACAGGGAGAATGACATTTCTCCCCTCTACCTCTGTCTTCTTGCTACCTAACACTTCTTTGCCATTGTTGTGAAATGAGGATTCATTTTTTTTACTCCTTTTTTATCCAGTTTTTGACTTCTGAGGTTATTGCATAGTTGCTTTCTCTTTGTATGCATAAATATATATATATATATATATGCCCTAAGTTCTTCAGGCACAGTTATATGAGCTATGTAAAAGACAAAAAATCAAACACATGAATGTTTGAGTTTTTTCCCCTTCTTACTGAAGAGCAGCAGAATGTGACAGTACTGCATCTCGTCCAGCTGCAGTGTGGGCAGGGAAGCACGAGGAATATGAGCCCACACGGCTTTTGATGCCAAAACAAGCTTGGGACAGGGGTGTGGAGGGGGAGCGACTTTGGACAATGTTCTGTGCACAAATATATCCCAAGAGTGATATCCGAAAACATAAAGATTAAAGAAGAAGCAGCAAGGGGAGAGATGATGATATTGGTGAAAGATGTTGTGTTTAATAAGTTCAGCTGCTGGGTAAAGCCACTTGGACTTGACATCCCAATTTCTTCAAAGGATATTACAGGTCTTCAAAGCCTGTATTATTAATCACACAATCTAAATACAAATTTCTCCCATTTTAGATTGGAACTGGAAGACAGATCTAGATTTAAATATAAACTTCAGTTATATCATTAAACCATAGTTTACCTTACTCTGGTGGCGCCCCAGCACAATTTTTTATGCTTCATTTTAAGAAGATGTTGCAATAGCATTGTGTAAAACGATTATTTATTTCTAGTGATTTAGTGATTTTACTACTTACAGCTTATATATATCATTTGTAACTTACATTATCTAAAAGCCGCTAATCCTGAAAAACCTTTAAAACTAGGTAATTTTGTTTATTTTAAACCAAATGCCAAGAGTGGATATTGTCTCAGGTTGCTTGATGACAAAGAGTGATATTTTATTTTACTCAGAGCTGCTGAAATGAGACTAAAATAATAATGGGATACAACATAAATCATCAAATTGCTATGCTAAAGAAACAGTTGATCTTGTTATGGCAAGCATTAAAGATAAAAACAGAGATGCTCTGTAAACATTACACACAATGGAAAATCCCTTTCTTGACACAGTTTGGCAAAGCGGTATGTTTGTATTAAATTGAAACTCCATTTTGTCTCCTGAACTCCATTTTGTATGCTGTACTTGAACACGTTTAAATTTGCCCAAGACAGGTTACAGTAATGCATTCCAGACAGGCATCCTTCCCAGGAAAGCGGCTTGACACCTCACTGAAGGACTATCACAGGAAAATTGTCAAAAAACAATCTAGTACTATCAACTTTGATTGTTCTGCTGTCTTCCCTCCCTCTTTCCATAAACCTTGTTTATCAGCAGAGGAGCATACTGGAAGACCACGAGATTGGGTGAAAATGACTGAATGCAGCACCATGGCAAAAAGAAGCCAAATTCTTTGCAGAGCTGGATGTCGCTCTATGGCCAAAGGAAGGTGATTGATTAGTGCAGACTGGCAGGACCTGGAGGAGTCCTGTCCCATCTGGAACACTAGGAGCCCTCCAGGATACAGAAAGTTTGATGAACCAGGCAACAGAGTGGAGATGGCATGTCTCACGCTTATTATTATTATTACCATGATTATCATGATTATCATTATTATTATTATTATTATTATCAATTTTAATTCTGTTACTTGTTTTTAGGAGCAAAGTATTAGGAAAATCCTTCATGCCTCTGGTCCTTTCATTCTTTTCCATGTTGCCGAAGAGTCTGAAGCAGGGATATGGGGTATGTTGTCTTTAATTGATCCAAGTATAGTGATGTGTGGACTAGGCAGATTGGAGTTGGGGAGGAATCTGCCCCGGTCTTAAGGGCAGCCACAAGGTGTGTGAGCACTGGCAGCAACCCCGGAGCGGGAAGCGAGGCTGCTGCTTCACAAGAAAACGCTGTCAGACATCTCCTATCTTAGAAAAAGCCAGAAATAGCCACAAAACTCTCTCTGCCCACAGAACCCAACAGACTTGGACCATTCAGTGCTTGGATCCAAGTGTGATAGAGCTTGCAGACTAGCACTGCACTGTGCCTTTTCTACCACCTGGCTTTCAAAGACAAAATGTTTTGTAAATATGCTGCTTTATTCTCCTCAAATGAGACCATTTTTGCCTCATTTTCCATTTATAGCACCTGCTACTGCCTCAAAAAAGTACAGACAGTGCTGTCAAAGTTTTCTCTCAGATTTTCATGGCTGCACCATAAATGCCCAACACAGACCTACCACCACTGCATTCCTCAAGCTAACTCAACTATTTACCTCTCTCACTGGGAAAAAGGGAGGAGACAGAGAGTTTGCTGAGTATGTTCTCATAGGTGGAGAGCTGGCTGAATATCTAAATATACACTGGTAGTTAAAACCTGAATAATGGCACTACAGCATTTGTGCTTTCCCTGCACTTAATAGAGGTTAATGTGAAACTGCAGGAAAGGTGAAAGGGAGTTTTTAGCTTCCCGCTTGGAGCCTGCATGTGTCAATGCCTGACAGAGCCTTGAAGTTGTTAGCTTGCATGCAGAGCACTAGCTGAATGAGGTTACAGTGCTGAGCACAGCGGGCTAAAAGAAGTAGGATCAGACTGATAGGAGGAGTGGCAGAGTCCAGGCACAGCAGAGTGTATCAAAGACAGCCCAGGGGAGAGCGGGTACTGTATTAGTCCTTTGTGTACATTTAAATGGAAGACAGTGAACATGCAGAGATGAACTCTGAACTCTCTCAGCTGGGCTCCTGCTCCTTTTAACCTTGGCTCTGTAAATAAAACAAAATATAAAGAAATAAAAACCCTAAAAATAAGTAAAAAAAAATAAGGTAAAATAAAATAAACCCAAACCAGTGCATTGTAGTCTGGACTCCTATGCTCAACTATTTTTTGCATATTGAACACTCATTAAATAAACATACCAAGATCAAAGTAGCAAGTGCTTTTGTTATTATTTTACTCAATCCACACTAAATTATAGATGTAGACACCCACTGGGAAAATTGGGTGATAAGGTGGAAAGGTCTGAACAACTAAGGTAAGACCCTTCTTTTTCTGCCCACAGTAGCTGAGGAAATTTGTTTAACCTGGTAGGCTTGTAACATTTTCCAATACCAGCAGACCTAGCCAGTTTCATGACAAGGTCTGATCCTGCAGCATGGTAGGTGAAGAGAATTGTGCTATGTCAGTTGGACAGGAACTGGATCAGGAACCAGTAGACTGGTAAGGGAACAGGAATCTTCTTTGAGATTCAGAGTAATTTTTGTCAATGTTCATCTCTGCTTCGTCATGAAAAGTGGTAGATTATGTAATAAAACACAGGAAAGCTTAATAAAAAGGATCTACGGAGAGCAGAGAGATGACTAAAAAGCATTTTTTATATATCCACATGGAGAACCCCCTGTGCTGGAGTATTGCAGAAGAGAGGTTCCATGGACCATAGTCAACGAGTTTTGCACAAATAGGACAGAACCATTGCCTTGCATGGCTGCAGCTGGAATATCACAGGGATCTATGGACAGAGTTCTGTCTACTGTGTTATTTATAGTGAATGGGATACATATAGTTCCTATGGGCAAGTACATCTTCTGCACAGCATAATCTTAGAAATAAAAAGGGCCAGAACAACATTAACCAAAAAAGCACAAGCAAAATTCCACTACTATTCCAAAAATCCTATGAAAGAGGATCTTGAGAAGCAAATAAAGGTGACAACTGCCAGATAACTAAACAACCTTGCCTGAATGATTTATGTTTGAAAGAGTAAGTGGGAAAAAACACATGGCATATGTAGAAATAATTTTTTTACCTATGCCATATTTAGAAATCTAATTTTAAATAGCATCACCAAAGAACTTAAGCACTCTAGAGCAATGCAGCAGGTCATTTGGATCACATGCACAACATGTATTAAAATTATCCTGCTGAAAGGAATGACAATGTGAAAAATATTTAAAGTCAAGCACTCATTCAAATATGTGATAAAATAGAATAAAAGAGCTCAGACATTTACAGGAACAGGAATAAAATATTTAGGTTTGTACCAAACTCAGATGGAAAAAAAAATCAGTTAAATTTCTGATAAACCAAATTATTTAGCGCAGTCTGATGGGATCTCATTAGACGGAACTAATTCAGACCTGGAGAGAGTGATAACAGAAGTGACTAATTGCAAGGACTTAGGAAAACATGGACATCTGTTAAATGACAAGGGTGTTGTGGGGCTGATATACAATCATAGTTTACCAAAACAGCTGCTGTGACAGCCAAGTGGACAATCCTACTTCCATCCACAGTTACTCTGGTATATGAGCATCTTCATTAATTTCAACAGGATAATTTTCATTAAGAATGACACAAGTGTTTATTTCCCTGTCTGCATCAAATAAGAAGATGGAGCCCTATGAATGTTCATAAGAAGAATCTGAACCAGCATGGATTTTTACACTTACAGTTGCAACAGATTCAGAACCTTGACAAGGCTTGTAACTTGACTTACTCCTTTGCTAGGATTGTCTACAGATCAAGCTGAGATACACTGGCAGAGCAATGTAGAGAACTTTGCAGTATTCTATCCTAAAATAGGTCACTCAGGAGTAGATGTGGTTAGAAATGTTCAAAATATTACTCAAAAGCAGAAGAGGAAAAGTTGTTTTACTTTTTTTTTCTTACCAACTTCAGTGAAGACATGTCCTTGATGTGACATCACTTATCTCTTCTCAAAAATTCTATGTGTTCTCTCTACACCTTTTAAGATAAAATTTGACCTTCAAGTTCACTTTATGACTAAATTATTCCATGACTGTTTTCATCTTTTCTTTCTATTTTGTCAAGTTGCACTCAATAACAGCTTTTTTAAAGAGTCTGCAGCAGTTTCCTTTATACACTTGATATATTTTCTTTTAACAGAAAAAAAGACAAGTCCATACAAATATATTTCAAATTTTTGTAAGTGTTGAAGGTAAAGAGCGAAAATATAAAGCTACAGTTGTACCTGCCACTGTCTTATCAAAACCCTCTAAAGACAAAAAATGTCCACCTCCTCCTCCCTCCTGCTTGAAGAACAGGCGCCACCCTCAGCACTGGCTGCTGCTTTTCCCATGAATACACTATGAATCTATTAACGTTGTACATTCCTCACAGCTATCCTCAGATAGCGAAAGTTACTCAAACCTGGCGCTATCTGCACCATGGCTGTTGCCTTTCTAAGAGGCCGTGCATATCAGCATGAGGCAGTACCATTAGTGCTGGGAGGAAGCTCCTCGAGCAGGCAAATCCACCCCCTGAATAACAGCAGAATAGGTTTCACAGAGCATCCACAAAAGCTTATTGCCAATTCCTGCCTTACAAGAAGCAATGGTATTTTCACGCATTTTCCCTTTTTGGTTCAAACTCTTCAGCCATTTTGCTGTTTTATCTTAAGACCTTTTTCCACCCCTCCAGTCTACTGAGACTAATGACTTCTACCTTTTACTAACCCTTGTGAACACAAAGACAGATACTCTGTCCTCATCTTCAGAAAGCCAATTTAAAATTCCTTTAACCTTCTCTGGCAACATGCTTTTTTCCAAGCATTTCTTCATTTGTAATCACTTAAGTGCTTCCCTTTACAGATGTCTGTTTCACAATCTCATGTGCTGTCCAAAATGAATATAGTGCTCCAGTTAGTCTTGGATAATCCAGAACAGGTTCTCTGTTCCCAGGATTCATCCAGACCATGGGTATGCATCAACCTCTTTCTCCTTGTACACTTTATTTAGAAAAAGTTTTGCTTTTTGCCAGCCCTTAATAAATGAAATTTTTGAAATCTTATCCTGATTTATACAGTAGTATGGAAAATTGCCAGATATTTAGGGTATATAGCATGATCTATGACAAATGGTGAAGACCTAAGCTCCATGGATTTTGGCCCAAGTCAGAGCTCTATGTTTTTTTCAAATAAAGCATTTTCAAGACAAATCTTATGATGAAACTGACTTTTAAACATTTACATAAGAAATGAAAAAGACACTTTCACCAGAAGAATGTCGCAGTTCAAGCACACAGTAGCACTGTGGGAAACCTTGGTTCAGTCCTACTCTGCCACTCCCTCACACATTAGTTGCACACCAAGGTGACAGGCTGGGTCTTCCCATATCACTTCTGTGGCTGTCAACTTCCTAAAAATATCTGTTGATGAATACATGAATTCATCTTTCTCACATCTAGTGGAGTGTTCTCACTCACAGGACATTATTTACTGGTATCAGTCTTTCTAGCTTTGAGCAGAAATAATTTCAGGCCCTGAGAAATTCCTCTTAAGAACAGAAGAAAGATTGGCAATTATCGTCTGGTCAAATGAATATTGGCAAGATTCTGTCACTTCAAAATTTCCAGTGTGGTGTACTTTGGAAGTCCCTGAATGCAGTGAAACAAGCTGAATTCTGTTACACTGGCTATGCAGAGACACGAGGGAAGTGCTTCATTTTCACCACTCACCATGAAAGGAGCTCCAGGCTGGGCTTGTTGCTGGCCAGCCAGGGCTCTGATTCACCGGAAGTGATTCTCCACCTGCAGCTGCCCAGAGGGACACAGGTACTCTGAACCCCATGGCTAGAAGAGGAGTTGTGGACAAGGTGGACACAGGCTTCCCTCATTTTGGCTGGAATTAAACTCCTAGCCCTTGCAAAGTTTGTGTCAGCTATTGAACTGCACCATGATACCAATGTAAAAACAAACCTCTTGAAATACAGATAATCCTATGAGTCACACAGCACAGCCTGTGCTTCAGTACACTGAAATAGATGCAGGACTCAGTATTTGTTAATCCTACTCTAATTATAACAATCTATGTTATAACCCCTGCTAATGAGCTAACATATTTTTTTTAAAAGTGTGTATTATAACAATATGATTAAAGCTTGATGGAGCTGTTCTTATGCTTTTATGATGTAAAAATTGTTTCTTATTAGCTTTTGATGTTTCATTTTCCCCACAGCTTCACAATATCTGTTTCTGTTTTACCCAATTGTGCAATAATTGTTGTTTAACTTCAGCAGTCTCATAGCCTAGTCAGACTCTAGCCATTTGATTAATCAATGAAAATACTCTATAGCAGTAATGCCATGGAAAATATGCCTTATCATTTTAGTGCTCCATATTATATTTTCTCAGTGCTCTATAAAAGCTACTGAAATATTAATACACTGTCTTCAGGATTTGATAAAACTTGTGATGAAAATTATCATAATGTTTTATGCCTAAAGACCATTAAATTAGCACACATTAAACTTGAAATAAATGGCTTGAATAATTTTTGTTTAAAAGTGTTCTTTTTTTTGGAAGACTGAAATGCATATGGAAAGTTTTAAAGTTATGGAGCAACCCACTGAAAATTACAGCTTCAATGGTCATACCTAAGATTATCTCTCTGCTGTACATACACAGAATAAGCTTTCTTCACACAAACTCATTTCCAAACTAAACTTTCCCAATCTAGAATAACTTAATTCTGTGGTTTTTAGGTAAAAAAATCCCCCAAACCAAACCAGTAAGAGGGAACAAAGAAAATCGGATGGGCAAATTGTGCTCAGATTTGCAGATATACAACTCCAGCAGAAACACAACAGCTGCATAAATATTTCCAAACCCATATTTGGCTCCTTCCCTCCCACATTAAAAGGCAAACACAGCACCAGTTGAAATAATCATATATTTGCTGATGGACCAAAATGTCCTTGATTTGAATGCAATTCAGAATTAAACACCTTTTCACAGATGGGGCCGGTATCAGGACACTGGTCTGGATCTATACTGGTACAATTCAATTGATTTCAAGACTAAAATTGATCAAGATCAGGAAATTCAACTCTTCTTGAGGTGCAGTTTTCATTTTTCTCATTTTTAGGAAAGCCATTACATGGGGCCCTGCATTCAGCACACAGCCTCTTTTGGTGTCAGCAACAATCTGTTTTGTGAAATTTTCTAGGAGAAGTATTAAGAGACTCCAGGGTTTTGCAGAGGCTCCTGACTCTTAATAGCAGTGTTCATAAATTGCTAGTCATACAGTATCACTGCTTCTTCCTGTGCTTTACAGTTCATGTAATACTCCCCAATTTCCCTTATGTCAGTGCCTCCAAGTCAAAAGTTCAGAAATAATAACAGAGTATGGATATGTACCGTCATTGGATTCATGTTTCGATAGAAAATTAATTTGGTGTTTTATTCATTTGTTTGAAATAGTAACTACTGCCTTGAAAAGTATAAGGTGATTAATTTACAATATTTTCAGATCATATTAGCAATACACAAGTGTTTTGACATGCCTAATAGTTTTACTCATAATCAAGATTTTGCAGTTCAGAAATTCTTCTAGCTACATGAGCCAGAACCTTACAAGCTAAAATAGTCAGAACATTGATTTAAAAGCTGAGGAAGTATTTTATGCATTAAAGTGCATCACTGAAGATCTTTTGTTAACACAGACAGCAATGTGAATTATAGATCTGATTTTATTTCTTACCGTTAAACACAGCTCATTGGAAATGTATAACCAGCTCCTTTTTGAGAATACACAGCAAAAGCAATGTCATGTATTATGCTACAGCAGGTAATTCAGTTCCTTAGATAGGATTAGCCAACAGATTTATCAAGCAGTCTCTAAGGAAAGCAGAGTTCAAGTCTAGGCTCATCAATAATACATAAATAAACTGAACAATTAGGTACAAAGTGGCTATCTTGTCAGACAACTTATTAACCGATAAATGATATACTCACTGCAGACAGTGTAAAAAGAGGAGATATGTAAAGATAGGAAAGACCTGAAAAGGGAGAGGAAGGTACTGTACTCCCCAGTGTGTTTGTGGACTTGATAATTCTCTCCAGCTCTCCATTTTGAGCTGAGAGCTATGATGTCTAGACAAAGGTGGTTCAGCAACACTTCACTACGAGGAAGCACTTGGGTTTTTTCCTGACAGCTAAACACAAACATATTCTTTTGCTCTTTAATCAGTGGTCTAAGGAAAAATATATATCACTTTTACAGTGATGGCTACTACAGCCTCAACTTCAACTTAATCTGCAAGTTTTACATAATAAAAATTACATTAATACAGTCATCCCCAGTGTGTAATGTCACCACTGGGCATTGCTATGATACAGTCCAACTACTGAGATGCACCAGTTCCTAGAAAAGGGTAGATGAAAGCAGTCAGGCTTATAGCAGGCTTACGCAACAACAACAAGTCTTAAAAGGCAGTTCTATGTTATTAAATATCAAAATATGGGACATTTGGTCCTTCTTTACTATCAACAAACTCAAAATCGATTTTCTTTTCTGTGCTGGCCTGCACTTTTCAGACAGAAAACAAGAAAACCAGAGGTAGGAAGGGCTGTTGCTTTTTTTTCCTGTCAGCCAAGCAAAACAACACAAAAAAAGTTTTCATTTCATTTAGGATCAACTAGTAAGCAAGCAAACTTAGTCCAAATAAAATCTTTTCATATGCACATATCTGCCTCAGCTCAGAAATTATGAACATTTGAAGTACAGATTTCAGGATTTAACTCAGAATGAAACTAATATTTACCCAATATAATGTTTTTCATGCTCAAGAACTCCAAAGTGCTTTGCAAATATTGACTAAATTCTGCCTTTTTTCTGTGTTCAGCACTCCTTGACTCCAGTAGCCATTTTGAGTGGTGTATGGAAAAGAAGAGTTAAGGCCTAACACACCTTGCTAATGGAAATGTAAATTATCAGTGAAACACAGCCACTTTTGTACTGAAAAGGGGACATTACTCAGAATACACTCCAGAGCAGTATAAATTCAGGAATTTATAAATATCCTTGACAAATGGAAAAGTAATGTGGATGAACTGAAGAAGTCTGCGGTGACTTCACGGCCATTGCGCCCCAGTTAAACAACATTTTTAATAATACTCCCTGTCATTTTACTCTAGACTCATTTGAGAGAACAGTCCTTCCACTTTGCATCTGACTACCTTTGAAAATGCACTTTTATGTCTTGTCCAAAGACAGGCAGAGCCTGAGGAATAATGCTCCCCTGCCACTTACAGGGTAAACTAGTTCTCAGGCCTAGAACATCACCGCTGTGGGCTCCTGAACCCCCTCCTGTGTTCATGCTGGGCCTTCCCAAGGTAGGCAGATGACAGCTGATGCAAGCACAGCACCTGCAGAAAGACTGGCATACAAGCTGGACTAGAGTAGGATGCAAACCTGGTTAGGAAAGACTGCATCTTGTCTGGGGAGTGAAACAAAGGACGAAAAGAGAAGGAAGACAGGCATTAGAGCCGATTTTCCATCTCTGGAAGCAGTTTTCCATGACAGACCAGCTGCACTGTCTATATGATTTGCATATTTTTCCTCTGCTAACTACAGAAGGACTCTAGGACAGATATATCAAACTTGAGATGTGTACAAGTTGTGAGCCAAACCCCAAACACTGCACACCACAAAGTGAATGGGATGGTGTAAAATGTGCACTTACTGTCTCTGGGACCAGGTGTCCTCTGTGCCCTCCATCCCTGAGGAGCTGAAGTGGCATCACTGAGGCATTGTGAAACTGCATCAGAATCCCAGTTCTCTGCTTCTTTTGGAGATCAGGGCTAGGGATTATGAAGAATCCATGGGATGGTTTTGCCTGCTGTATGAAAGGATTCTCTTGTCTGAGGGTAACAGTTTCGTGCATGTGCCACTTTTCCCAAGAGTAGGAAATAATAAAGAGTGGGTCAGATTGTGGTATATGGATGCAGGCATTTTATGCAGCACTACCTGCAGGCTCAGACTTGAAAAAGCACTCATGAAGGGTCTTCCCAGTGAAGAATTTTCATAGTTGCAGTCAATCTATGGACAGGCTGATGGCACTAGAGCATGAAAATATTGCACCCCTGCCCACAAACACAACCCCTTTTTTATTAGTTCACACTGTTAGTGAAAGAAGAAACAATTTAGCACAATGCTTAGAAGCAAAATGGACTTCTGAATTGCTATAGGATAATTTGCACCCAATTTATGAGTTTTTGCAGAGCTATGAGATGCTTTGATCTGTTTCATATAAAACTTGGTTGAAAATATGTTTCTTAGAGTGAAGTATGAGGTAATAAAAACGTGATTAAGGTGTGCTAGCAATTTTATTTTGGCAACTTTATGCTGTGCCTTTGAATTCCAGTATATATAAAGTTTGGCTCTTTTTCAGTTGATAGTCTATCAGCTGAAGACTCTACATAGACAAGCATTAATAAACTCACAGACAATAAAATAAAAGCAGTCTCATACTACATGCTATAATCTCTCTCTTTAAAAATAAATGTAGGAAGACATAATGTATAGTTTATAATTACGATATCCAAAGAATTTCAGTTCAGTGAAGCCAAAGGAAATTGCTTACTCTGGAACTAAGAATGCGATAAAAAGAAAATTAGGCACTGGCCCTGAAGCTCAAGACCGAAGTAAATCACATATTTCCTCAAGCAGAAAAGCAGTCTCATTTTTCAGGGGGAAAAAACTTTCACAATAATGTTAAAACACAGAAGTCCAACAACTACTCAGAAGATACACATTAAAAGTGAACGAAACCAGTTCCAAAATCCCCTAAATTGTAAACATATTTCTTTAGAGCCCTTACAGTGATAAGCCTGAAGTAATTGTGGGAATCACTTTTAAATTCTAAACTTGAACCTCTCTTTTCTACACAGAAATTTCACCCCAGTCAGAGTACTGCTTTAATTTATAGTTGGCATAACACAAGATGTCTTTCAAAGTTTCTTGTCCCTATATCCCTGCAAAATGTAAATGAAAATTAACCTTCACAGGGTAATAGCAAAAAAATGCTCAGTGGAGGCAAAAAAATGTTTCCATGTATAACTATCTCTTTCATATCTGTCTGTGTAAAGATACTTTATCCTCTAACAAAGAGCTAATCCATGAAAAGCTTCACTAAACATTTTCTTGTACTATTCACATTTATGAAAGTGATTTCTGGAGCCTTAAGGAAGGTTTAATGCACTCTCCGACTCTAATCAATGAAAACAGTGTGATATACACAATCTATGTTCTTTGTCAAATCTAAGCAGTGTATCACTGCAGAAGATCTTTTGCTGACAGGAACTTACCGTATGATGGAGGTGCTGGAATCCTTCTTACACTGGTTGTACCTGGCATACCATGCTGTGCCTGCGCAATGATAAAATGAAAACTTGCAGGACAACCTCAGGCTATCCATCTCTGATGCTCAGACTAGTGGATATAGCTCACCAAAGGCACATATAAATAGTTTTTCACAGAAGAAAAATGGAATTAAACCAGAATTTGACAAGTATGGGTCACATCAGAATTATGCCACCCATGTCCAAGAATAAAAAATTCAGTCTCTCAGATCTTTACAATTAAGTAGAAATTATAGTCAATTGATGAGTTCCTGCCTCCTGTCTTTCAGGACCTATAGATGAGGACTACTACCGTAAGCAGAGTGTATCTAATGACTGACCGAGTTTCCTGATTTGAAAGTGGCATTTAAAAAACTATCATTTCACAGAGCTCACCCATTTTCCATCTCTACTAGGAAAAAAATGAAACTTGTCCACACAGTTTATGTTTTTTGGGTAACCTTCTGCAATCACAAACCCCTGCTTGCCCAAACTGCAATATAAGTAAAGCAGATGTACATCCACAGCCTGACTGGCTTACTTAAAGCTAGTGCATCATTCATACTTCTACCTGCCTGTGCCAGCTGACAGACTGAGCCCACAAAGCACATGGAAAACCATACAAACAGAAAAGGAATATCTTTGGAGAGTCACATGAGGCCAGAGAACTTATTTTCCATTGTTGGTCCAGAACATGCAGAATTACTTATGTTAGAAAATCAATCTGTGCAATCACTTTAGGTATGAGAAAGCCCAGAGTAGGAGATAACTTAGAAATGGTTGCAAAGACACTTTCTAAAAAAAAGATAATATACATCTTACGATTTTAAGCAATACATTCTGAATGATGGGATAAGGGCTTGTTAGAGAGGAGGTGAAATTCTTCCTCTTCTAATCTGATTAACATTTTCTGAAGAAAGCCACAGGGAGTACTTATGTTTGGAATTTGCACAATAGGAATTGTGGTATCTGCTACAGCGTTCATCCTTGTGTGAACCATTACACACCCTAAATAAAGTAAATGAGTAAGGAACAATTGTGTGGTTTTATGGCGGGAACTGAGAATTATTTTGCTTGACATATCTAAGCCATTGTTTTTAATCAATTTTTCCTTGACAGGTCTTGATTCTTCATTCCCCAGTGGAAGGCATGTAACTCTTTGCATTTTCTGGGGAAACTAATTTTCACAAGAACACATTCGGAGAAGGAGTTAAAACTGGATATACATTAAGTTATATTTAGCTCTTCAAGTCTTAACATAGCACTGAAAATGGACTAGTAAACATGGACAAAGTGCCTCCATACGTTCTATAGAGGCATGAGAAAAAAAACCCAAATAAATCTTATGGGTAGAGGGGAAGGTTAATAATAAGGCTAACAGTAAGGCAAATTATTTTTATGATATAATTTAATGGGTTCAGAAGTTCAGTAAGAAAAATACAGAAAAAAAAAGCAGACCAGACATTCAAACTGATCTTCCAGATATCGCACATCTCATGTAAATCTCTGCCATACAGTCATTAAGATTCTACAGTTAGAAAACGACACATTCTAGGGGTACACGTTTCAGTGGCTGTTGGATCTGCTGCATTTCTCCCTCTCTTCAGCACCGCGTAAACTTAGGGGGTGTGTGTACACACACACAAATTACAGGAAATATTTTTCACATTGTGCTAATAACTCCCATTGATTTTTTCAGCAAATACAACAATATGACACATTTGGGAAGGAGTGCATTCAGTTCTATTTGAAAATTAAGCCCTATCAGTCAAAATAAAATAAAATGAAATTTATAAAGGTTATATCATATTTATGCATTTACTAAATATAAAAGTCAACATATGGTGCAATGTTACCATATGCTTGATTTTGTAAGAGCAGATTTCCAATGTAGTAGGAGACTTCCCCACAATACCAGATCATTAGCTTTGCATTTCCTTTAAAACACTTTTTCAAGAAAAACAGCCAAAAAGTATCCCAGTATGAGACAAATGATCTATAGGCATACCTACAATAGATAACAAGATGTAAAATGGACCCTACCACCTGCATTTGCACAATGCACATATAATGTATATTTATTACTACTTCATAAGCTCTTATTGCTCACAATACAGCAGAAGTGAATGAGTATTTTCTGATCTACTAGGTGTGTAAATTTGAAATGTACATCAAAAGAAACAAAGTTCTGATAGGAAACAAGAACTATAGAAAGCCTCTTTCAGAATAAAATCATGAGGAAATAATCTTTTTTCTTGTTCACTGAGAGATTATAAAAAAGCCATAGTTTGATATGGTCAATTTTGGTTTGGACCCCTGCCATAAACTACCTCTAATGCAGTTTAGATATTCTGCAATAAATGTAAGTGCACTTTAAATTTAAGAATAAATTACAAGCTGTCAAATATTTTACAGAGAAATGATAGCATATATCAGAAATCTAAATATTTCAGTGGAAACACTGTTGCTCTGTTGAGTTACGCTGCCATACACCTGGTTCTGGTTGCTTTAAAAGGCACCTCAGCTCCTTCTTCCTAAAGAGATAAATATTGCCACTGGACAGCCAGTGAAAAATTTGGAAATTCCATTCTTGGTCCTGTTTTTGATTTCTCAGTGTGAACTTAGGTTAAATAATTCTTTATGCCAATGTCAGCAAAATAATATAAAAATACAACATCAATCCCTATTTTGAGTGCTTTGTGGAACACTTATTTTTAAATGTCTTTTGAAAGCTTTTTGATCTCTGGTGCCAAGCTGTCAGAAAAAGAAGCCAAATAAATGCCAAAAAATACCCTATTACTACTTTTCCTTTGGTGTTAGCACTGTCTAAAATGGGTGTATCTATCTATTCTGCTAGTATTTAGCAACATCTGAAAAATATTACCCGTGAGTGCACTGGAGCTAATGTTTGAGGATCCAGCTTGGTTAATTAAAGCTGGACAAACTCAGTTTTAAGTGGTGATGACAACATTCATTGAGAGACTGAAACACGTATTCTAGAAGACAAAGCAGTAAAACAACAACAGAAATAAAAAGAAAAGCAGTATCACCCTCATAGGGAAGCGACTCAAAAGGTGAAACTCGGGCCTTTTCTCAAATTGATGTCTTCCCTCTATGGTACAGAGCAGGCAAACAAGCGATGGAGTCACTCAAGGAAGGACCAATCATGACTGGAGCACAGCCAGGGGCTGTGACAGGAGTTGGCTATTATGTATAAAATACCATCAGAATTTTTCAAAACAGAAAAAGAAGAGGCCCCCATCACTTCCCATATGCACTCACACAACACTGAGATTAAGGCCAGCTTCACTTTGGGTTTGTAAGAATAATGTTCCCAAAATTAAACACAGCCAGATAGACTATAGTCTCCAAAAAAGGGAACATTAAGGTCAGAACAAAGGTTGGAGAGACTTAACAATGTCAAGGACTGTTTCCTGAAAAAAGGAGTAATAATGGCTCCTGTGAAGTAGTTGGCATCATGCCCTTTGACTGATTCGAAAATGGCCCCTGAGCCTTTCTATTTGTCTTCACTTACCAATAATTTATTCTACAGATCATAGCTGGAAGGGCTCCTTTACGTCTTGTGTTTGAAGATGCAACATTAGATGATATCGAGGAAAAGTCCTCTCCAACTTCGTCAAGCATAACTTTGTGGGCATGACTGCAGATAAGGCCCCTTAGATCTGGATCATCCAATCTACAAAAATATTTTAACCTTTTTTTAGCAAGAAGTATTTAAATCTGCTGCCAAATGCTACCAGGGTACTCTTAGATCATGAATCTGTTCAATGCTACAGCAGTGAGAAGAAAATATCTCTGCATCTTGTGCATATGCTAAATGATTGGAAAGACTCCCACATTTACTTCTATGGACTTAACATAAAGACTTGAACATTAAAGAGGTTAACCAGATTTGCAGGGAAACAAAGTTAAACTAATACTCATGAAGAATGGACTCTAACAATTTGTTCAGATGAAAAGGATGGCATAAGAAACTATAAAAAATGAGAATTTATAGTTAAGCAGTGAAAAGCAGAGGAAGTTAAGTTCACTGGGAAATTATAATTAAAAGGATACAAAAAAATGGAAAATGTTTGTGCTAACTGGTAACTCATAAAAGCTAAGAAATCAAAATAAATTTACTCTTCCAGTGAGATCTGTTTATAATGTTTGGCTTCAAATTACAGATTTCAACATTGTCAAATTCAGGCAGGATCACGTATTTTACCACCATTCACTTCAGCCCCAGATCTGAGTGCAATTAACTCAGTCAAAATCTTATAGAGATTCTGTTAATTAGCCAACTGGCCATAAACCAAAAAACCCTTGGCTTTTAAAAGAATAGTCCCCAAAGGGCTAATACATACATTATTTGTAGTTTGTGTATATATATATATATATATGTATATACACACAAATAGCCACTGTAAAAGCTGTATGCAGTTTTCTGTTCTCAGTCCCATGTCAAATTTACTCAATTTACCAATCAAAACAGCATCTCTACAATTTCGAGCCTGTGGGGTCAACAGAGTCAATGGTAAGAAAACTGTCTTTTGTCTTCCTGCATCACTGCTAATGACAATGATTCTATATAATTTTTTTTTCAAAAGAGAAATAACAATGTTCAAAATAGATGAGAACTAAAAGGAACAAGAAAGTGTAGTGCTGAAAGTCTAAGCCATTTTCAAGTTTTCTTATGCCTGAAAGAACAATGGGTAGTGTTAAATACTATTTTGCAGCAATGTAAATAGACTACAGTGTTCACATCAACTTCACTGCAGTTCCTCTTCAACTCCATCTGGAGTAAGAGGAGCTTTGCTTCCCATCCCACCACCTTCTTCTACAAGGCACACAACAACAGTGGGAACCACAGCAGGCATATGAATGACTACTTAGTAGCACAGACCTTGCTTGCTGCCTGAACAGGCCATTCTCCAAGACAGACGTGTTAGATTCTCTTTTGTGTAACATTTTTGACTCAAACTGCATACCTGAAACATGTCCATTTCATACAATGCTTTAGCAAAAGTACTCACACTAATCAGCTCCACAGTTATAAAGAACAGGAAATTATTTGAAGAAAGAATACTAAAATGAAACATTCCTTAAATAAAAAAGCCCTACTTAAAAAACTAACTTATATGGCGTTAAGTTACTAAATAAATTATTCATCTGGGCATAAGTTTTATTTGAAGAATGTCCACAGGAATTATTTAGTCAGCAATTTACTCACGTCATATACTGAATAAGGCCGCAAGTTTCCTTCAGTAGTGATCACTTTGAAAAGTGTGCAAGGAATCTCTGGATTTCTAGCTGACACTCACCTCTGCAGTTAGAAAATCTACTGGCTTGACTATTTGACTGAAGCAAGGTATCTGTAAAGACACATAAACGCACTGTATTTTGTTGTCACTAGTCCCAAAAATGTCCACACAGGCCCTTGGAAATTCTCATGACTATATTTAATTACAAACCATTGAAGGAAACATAAGATTAATGAAGTGCTGGCAATACAAAATATTAGCGGCAAGCTCCCAGAACCTGTACAGACTTGTCTGGGTTCACATCACAGACACATTCAGATTGGAAGGTACCCCAGCAGGGCACTTGTCCAACCTCCTTCCCAATATAGGGTCAACACTACTCAGATGAAGTTGCTCAGAACTTTGAGCAGCTCAGTCTTGAAAACCTACAGGGATCAAGATTCCACAGTATCTCCAGGTAACTGGTTGCATGGGCTTAAGTATCCCCAGAGAGAATTTTCTTTTCTGTCTATCCACCAGGAACACCCCATGTTCCAATTTATAAACACCCTGTCAATCCACTGTGCACCTCACTAAGAACATGGCTCTGTCTTCTCAGAAACTCCCTTGCGGATTCTGGGGGGCTGCTCTTAGGTACCTCAAATCCACTTCTTATTTAGGTTAAAAAAATCTTGGTCTCTAAATCTCTCCCCAACAACCTTGGTGGCTTTTCATTGAAATTGTTCCAGTTTACAAAGTGTTTCTATACTGATGAGCCCAAACCTGGACAAGTTATTAAATTATTCTGTTCTTTAATGAGTATGAAGAAAAATGGAATAACAGCACCCTTTGATCTACTGGTAACAGATTTGTTGGTACAGCCAAGTAACCTGTTAGCCTCTCCCACTGCCACAGCTCATTTCTGGCTAGTGTTCAGCCCACTGTCCCCATCAGGACCCCCGTATCATTTTCAACAGCATCCCAGTCAATCAGATCCTTGTCAGTGAGTCCCTAGCCTGTATCAATGCAGGGGTTGGTTCAGCCCAGGTGCAGGACTTTGCATTCTTCTTTTCTGAGGTTCTTGTTGGATGATTGTTTCAACCAGTGTAGGTGCCTCTGGGAAGTGATGTTGCCCCCAAGCATATCAACTGGCCTTTTCAATTCTGTGTCATTTCCATACTTGACAAGATTGTGTCAACTATGAACTCCTCCAGGTCTCTGAAAAAGATGCTGAACAGAGTAGGTCTCAGAAGAAACCCATGAAGACCTCTGTTTTTAATGAACCTCAAGGCAGCATATGAACCATTAACTGCTACATTTGGAGTCTGACAAGCCATCCAGTTCCCCACACATCTATCAGTCCACCCATCTAAACTGTACTGTTCCAACTCGAGTACAAGGATGCTGAGGGAGATCGTGTCAAAGCCTAGATCAAAGATCCACTACTCTCCTTTCACCCACAGATTCAGTCATTTCACCACAGATGGCAGAGAGGTCACCGGGCATGATTAGCCCTTAGGAGATCCATGCTGCAATTCCTAAGCGCCTTATTCTCTCCTTCATGTGTGCAGAAACAGCTTCTGAGAGGGCACACTCAATTATTTTCTCAGGAACCAAATCAGCTTTAATCAGGCTGTAACCCCGTAGATGATTTTTCTTGTTTTTGAAGATGGATGCAACATTTCCTGTCTCCAGTCACTGGGAATCTCTTTCAGCCCCTCAACAACAAAGGAGTATGGCCTCACAATGCTTTCAGCCAGCTCTCTGTGTCCTGGCTGCTCCCCATCCAATCCTATGGACTTCTATGGGTCAAAATTTCTCAAGAGATCCCTGACTTGATCCTCTGCTACTGCTGGTAAATCCTCTCTTCCTTGAATCCTGTCTCTAGCCTCAAAGGCCCATGAGATTTTGTCAGTGGAGACTGAGGTAAAGGTAGCATTGATCTCAGGTTTGTCTGCATCCATTTTCACTAAATCAGGATTCAGCAGCACCACCACGTTTTCCTTGGTTTTGGGTTTTTTATTGCTCTTACAATGACAGAAGCTCTTCTTGCTGTCACTCTTTGCCACTTTAGGTGTGCTAAAGTTTTCTCAACACCTCACGCTTAACATCTCTCTTGAGATTTGCAGCATAAGCTCCTAAAAGTATCCACCAAATGCGAGAGATATTCTAGGAAGCATTAAGAATCACTGAAATGATTAGTTTGAAAGTCAATGACTAACGCTTATATAGTTCCAAGAGGCTTATCATAAAATTGCTGAATCAAAATGTGTTTTACTGTTTTTCTCTTTAAAAACTCAAACCCTTGAACACAAACAAACAGCAACAATTGAAATAAATGACCAGAGGAAGAATTATTCTTCAGCAGGAGCATGTTCTCCAACAAATCTCTCTTGCAAATGCAACACTTCAAGTTTTACAGCTGATCAATACATCCTCCATGCAACGGTTGCACGTGGGAGCAGAGAGCCAAGATCTGGTGTTAAGCAAAAGGTTACAAAGGTAGTCTGCAGCAATTCCCCCAAAAACATCAGGAACTCCTCCCAAACCTTTTCAGTGCAAAGAAAGAAGCTGCACAGAATTATGCCATTCCCCTTGGCTCCTACTTCATCTTCATTGCCCTCTCCACAGGCTGGCACTGGATTTGTTTTCTTTGGTGTTTAACTCTGATGTGAAGTGTATTTTCATAGCAATTTCTCAGCATAAAGGTATTGAGAAGCACACAAACAGATTACCTCTGGATGAAGCAAAACTGCCAGGTGTACTGCAACTGTTAATGAATGTTTGGTCCCTCGGACCAGCCAAATTTGAGCTGATACAAAGTCACACAGGTCCAAAAACAAATGCAGCAACAAAATGCAGCAAGCCCATGCCTGGTCCTGAGCAACATCTGTTTCATTCCAAAGACCTGTTAACCGGATGCTGCAGGGTTTTTTTTAAGCTCTAGTACCTTAGTCTAGTGCTCTAGACTAAGAGCAGTAAAGTTCAGGCCATCTTGCCACTCCTGATGACTCTCAAGTCATAGGCTATCACAGAAATATGGATTTTCCCTTAAAGCATCTCACTGTTCAAGATTATGCCCAGGAAATATGCATCCCATGCAATTACATGTTTTAAAATGAAGTTTTTGAAGTATGTTTTTGGATGCCAAAAAGCCTAAATCTGCTTTCCACTCTTCTTTAAACGGCGTTTTGGGCAATGAAAATGGGCACTTTCACTATTCTGAAACACAGTACTGCTAGGGATGAAAATATGAAAATTTATTTTAAATTATCATGTCCTTTTTTTTGTTTGTTTGAATTATGAAAATACAGGTTTTCCTCTTAAGTTTTAGAAATAGCAATATGACAATTGGTCACTCCTAAAAACAGAATAGTACACATAAAATTTAATAAAATGCAGAACCCTGTAAATGAGCTCATTATACAAGCCAAAGATTTCATGAATTTGAGATGTTAGGACTCAATAATATAAAATAACTCTTGGATTTGACACTATACCCTCAATCCCAAATAAAAAAGTTTTAAACTTTTCATGTAATTATTTCTATGAAATAGGAATTCCATAAAAATAACATCTTATGGACATGCTCTCGGCAAATTGTATGGATTTCTAAATTTGCATTAACTACTACAACATTTTCAGTTTCTTTTTATTGAACAGAAAAATTCTATTTATTCAATTTGAAAAGTATGCAATTACCTTCATCACTTTAAATACATTTTTAATTTAAATTGAAATTAACTGATTATGTACTATAAAATATATAGATTTTGGGTTTGCAGATCTATTTTTCTGGAAAAGTGTCAAATGTTTGGGGTTTTTTTTAAATAATTAATGTGTGGAATGACAAGAATATACAAGTACAGTGTTGAAAAGATAGCATATTCTTTCCATGAAAATCTTTTCACTGCAAGTAGAAATTGGATGCTAAACAAAATGGACCGTCAGGACTAAATTACAGTTTGGCTACATTCAGCATGTTCATTCTATCATCAGCTCATAAACAGCAATATCTTTGTACTTTTGCCAGTGCCACACATTTGCATTCTAGTTAGAATCAGGTAGAAAGACCTATGCAATTCCCCAGTTTAACACAGAAGCTTGCTGCTACAGCTGCTCTGAATGTGACCCATATAAATGTCTGATCCTCACTTCTAAACAGCCTTCGCAACTGCTAGGAATTCATTTGTTGGTTTAGACGCACAGCAAAGAAAGCTATCCAAAGATTTGTCAAGGAGGAAAAAAAAATTGTGGGTGATGTTAATCAGCATGCTACAGCTGGTTTAAAAGCTGGTATCACAGTATCTGCTTAAATTATATGAGAATAATGTCATTGACAAGCCCTGAGAAGGAAACAAATGGTATTGGAAAGGGTATCCATGATGATCCCCTTTTGTAGTCTGTAGTCTTGTTAGGACACATGTTGGGCATATTCTAGCAGATCCTGAGACAAGATACAGAACTGCCATCCTTTCATGAACTTTGGCATTTTTGTTGTGTTGATTGAACAGCTCATCATTGTGCAAGGCAGAGAAATAGTACTCACTTACTTAGTTCTGATACATTAATGAACAAAACCAAGGCAAAGAAGAGGAAAAGATTTATAGCCACCTTTGAGCTCTAACGCTAAAAAAGCCTTGTCTGAATCTAGAAGCACCGTTCTTCTCGCCATAATAGAAATTTGGAAAACATGGTAAAGTCAAGTGAACTTTTAACTTGCAAAAAAGTAGTAGTTCTCATTTTGTATGCTGATCAACCTATAAAGTGAAGTGAAATATACATTTTAATACTTTATATGACTCTCTGCCAAATGATGAAGACAAGAATTTGTGGGAAGTGATGAATCTCAAATTTAGTTTGATCACACTCACGAAAGCTTTGTGAGTATTCTGTGCTTAAGTGGATGAGTTGCAGTTGCAGCTCTGCTAAAAATCAGCTTGCACAAATACTAATTTATCTCATACAATCATCTGCTGAGAGTACAGTTTTCTGTTTGGTAAAGTAATAATAAACATCATTAAATGTTCAGCTTTGCTAGCAGGAGTCACTGGAAGGTCTTCCCTCTCCTTGGAAAAGAAGAGAGCATGCAAAGCTTGAATGTGAACCTATAGTTCTGGCATAGTCTAGTCTGCGACTAAATGGTACCCTTTCAGTTTAATTGGCATGTGGAACAGCTTCCTGAGGATGGAGACTGATCAGTAAAAAAGTAATATTTAGGATCAGAGTAAATTGTTTCCCACTCAGTCTTAAACACTCCCTATTGAGCTTCACTAAACAATTATTTTCAAATATTAAAGCATATTTTTATTGGACTAGTTTTACCGGGGATTGTGTGAAACTATAGGAGATTTTTTTCATAGAAATACTTCAGGAAAATGAATCATTGTCCAAACTGCCTGGTTTTTCATAATAATAGAATCATAGAATCATAGACTTGTTTAGGTTGGAAAAGACTGTCAAGATCATCAATCCCAGCCATTAACTGAACACTGCCACGTCCACCACTAAACCATGTCTGCAAGTGCTCCATTTACACATCTTTTGAGTACCTCCAGGGGTGGTGAATCCACCACTTCCCTGGGCAGCCTGTTCCAATGCTTGACTACCCTGTCAGTGATGAAATTTATCCTAATATCGAGTCTAAACCTCCCCTGGTGCCACTTGAGGTCATTTCCTCTTGTCCTGTTGCTTATTTCCTGGGAGAAGAGACCAACCCTCACTTAATTACAACCTCCTTTCAGGTAGTTCTAGAGAGTGATAAGGTAATCCTCGTGTCTTTGCTGCCACATGGATTTCCATCCCCTACCTCCAGACAGCAGACCAAAGGACCTTGCTAGCACGCTGTACCTCAAACATTGGCATGCCGCCGGCAGATTTATTTCCAGAGAGCCAGGTTTTATCCCTTTCACCCTTCAAATCTAGTTTAAAGCTCTCTCAATGAGCATTGCTAACTCCTGTGCAAAGACTCTTTCCCCCATTTGAGACAGGTGTACCCTATGTTTTGCCAGAGGCCTGCTGTCATGCAGACCAACCTATGACTTCTCCCTTCAGAAAACTTGAACCACTATTAAAAAAAATATATTGCTAACTGGAAAAATCACTACAATGATCACCAGAGATGCTGTATCTTAGCCGAAAGACATCTTCCAGTATGAGCCAAGGTTGGTGACAACAAAAAGTGTATGATGATAACTTTGGACTCCAGAATCCAAATTAATGCACAAGTGAAAAGATGGATTCAAAGTTCATTAATTTTAACTTTCAGATATCCCTAGAGCACCATATTAGGGTTTCCAGACATTTGGTTCTTTTGCAGACATTTTTTATAAGAAAGGACAAGCTTGTGCTGAAGAAAATTATGTGAATACACTGTTAGTTATGTTTATAAAGGCTAATATCAAAATCAGGAAAGAGCTTCTGTGTTATGGCACTGTCATGGTTTAACCCCAGCTGGCAACTAAGTACCACACAGCTGCTCACTCATCCGCCATTCTCCCGGGTGAGGAGAAGAATTGGAAAAGAAAAACTAAAGCTTGTGATTTGAGGTAAGAACTATTTAACAATTGAAACAAAATAAAACATTTTAACAATAGCAATTATTGTTGTTGTTGTTGATGTAATGGAAAGAAGAGAAGAATAAAACCCAAGACAGACAAGTGATGCCCAGTACAGTTGCTCGCCACCCAATGACCGATGCCCAGCCCGTCCCCAAGCAGTGGTCGGTCCCTTCTGGCCAGCTCCCCCCAGTTCATATACCGGGCCCGATGTTCTGTGGTAAGGAATGTGCTTTTGCCTAGTTTAGATCCCATGTCCTGTCTATGTCACCCCACCCGCCCCAGCTTCTCATGCACCTGCTCACTGGCAGTGCATGGGAAACCAAAAAGTCACTGCTTTACAGTAAGCACTACTGAGCAACAACTAAAACATCAGTGTGTTATCAACACTATTCTCTTGCTAAATCCAAAACAAAGCAGTGTATCAGCTGTTAGGAAGAAAATTAACCCTATCCCAGCTGAAACCAGGTCAGGTACTAAAGTTGGGAAACATCAGTCTAGAAAGAGAAGAACAATTTTTCAGCTAGGTATTATTTCAGGGCTTGCTGCTGTGTAAGCTCAGCTTGGCCACGATCAAGCCCCAGCTAATGACAGACACCTTAGGCAGACTGGGGAATGCCTAGCATAGCAGAGGAAACAATTTATATGTTCTGCTTGTAGGGGTTTGACACTTTCCTGTGTAAAGCTGAATCACATTTTTGCCCGTCTGTCATGAGCACCATGAAGGCTGCAAGTTCCTCAGGGCAGGAGCCTGTTAAACACTTAGCACAACACAGGAGCTCTGTGCTAATAATTACCACTGCTATTAAATACACTGTGGCATAGCTGCTTCAGTAGCCTTACTCTAACGTACTTCTGTAAGGCTGTCAGTATAATAATGTTATACTGAATTCAGCAGAGAGGTTTGGGGAATGTGAGGAAATGCTCTATCAGTTTCCCTGATCTCCTGCAGTGCTAGGCAGCACTTTCGACACCAATAATCTATGGCCCCACTGCTGTCAAGAACAAAAAAATGTTTTCACACAATTAACATGTGACATCATACGGTAATCACCCATCAGGAAAACTCTTAGCTTCCATGAATATTATGATAATGACTGAAAAGCAAACACATTTGCTCCCAAAATTAAAAGCACCAGATCTTTCCTTGTGCAATTTAACCACCTTCAGTTCAAACTGAAATCACAATTCCATGCCCCATTTCTCCCTTGTGGAAGACAACTCTTCTCTTTGATGGACTAATATAGGCAGGAGTCACCAGACGAGATCTAGGCACGAAATTCATCATTTATATTCAGACTTTCATTCTGTGTATACAAAGAGGAGAAGCATGCTGGCTTTTCCAGAAGCTCTCCACAGCCAGCAAACCCATACATGGTAGCAGAGTGGACTGGCTGAGCAAATGCAGTCAAAGCCAAAGGCTGAGGCCCATAACAGCCCTTCTCACGTGGATGAAGTAAGCAACTTACACTCAGTGTGAAGACATTGCTCTGATGGAAGTACGTGACGGGCAAAATGAGAATCCTACTACAGAAAGTCAAGGATCTTTTAAAATCTCAGGTTTGTTGCCCTTCAACCTAGCCTTTTCTAGATGGAACAAATGGAATTAGGAAGATGTAAAAAAAGTCATTTTTAAAGGATATTTTCCGATCAAAACTTTGATTGGACAGCACTTGCATATATCAAATCTGTGTCACTGTTTTAATACAGAAGTATTAATAAAATCCTAAAAAGGATTTTCTGTCCTTTTTTACATACCAATTCTTATCTATACAGATAGATGTTCCACACAAAGAATTAAAAATGTTAAATGAGGCTGATACTTTCCTACATGGTTTTGTGACTGCATGACTACATAAAGGAGCCCCTCCACATATACACATATTGCACATATGCAAGCTAAATTCTGTGTGGATTTTTTTTAAGAATAAAATAAATCTTTCAGGTTTGTTGATGCTAAATTACTGATAGATTTTTCTATTTAAATGCAAATTTGACTTTTGGTTTTAATGGAATAAGTACTTTTTCCAAAATTTTTCAGTGAGTAACATCCTGAAATATGGGAGAAGGTTGGGAGTATGAGATCTTTCTAGATTTGCTGGGTATAATTCTTAGTAAGATAATGTTGGTGCATTTTCTTCTATCAATTCATCCAAGTTTTTTATCATTCATATTTGAAAAGAAAATGAAGTGCATTGTACACCTTCCAGGTTAAGTAAAAAAGAAGACAATTTACTTGCAGATTTTTGTGCTTATGGGGTGGGAAGGAAAGTGGATTTTGAAAAATAATGATTTCCTGGTAGTGTAAAATACAGGGAAAAATAATGAGAGTTCAAGAGTAGCATTATAATGACCAAAATTCACTATGTGTTTTTTATTATGTCGGAAAAAACTCTTTTAAGAAATGGAAATCACTACATTCTATTGATTCATGCACAGAATCTTCAGACATAAGTCATCAGTGTTGACACTTTCAAATACATAAAACGTGACATCTGCTCCTACAAACTCACTACACAGGCTGTAAATCATCAAAGAGAAAAACAGTTCAATGTCATTTCAGCCACTGTAAGCTATGGTTTACAACTGAGAGATAAAAATAGTCATACTGTCTCTATGACATCTAAACCACTTTTCTACTGCAGTATTCTATGTTCTGATTTATCTTTCTGGCTGAACAACACACAATCAATTGTAAGCAACTAGTGTAGCTTGATTCCAGTCAACAGCAATTTTCTCCAGCTTTATCTTTTTTACCCCTTACTGCACTGACTTTAAGTGCTCTCCCAAACCCACCCTTTTCCATGCAGTGTTTGGTGGAGACCCTGAGGACTTAAATTTGTCATTTTAAAGTGTAAAAATACAAGAAAAATGCATAACTTATATTTAATGGTTTCCAAATACTTGTAAAATCCTTTTTGTGTTACACCACATCTGCGTTCACACTAATGAAGAACATATGTATGCATTTTTCAACACCGATATCAGGGATCACTGTACAAGGTATTTTTAACATGCACCATTCCTCACCAAAGAAAGCAGTATCAAGTATCTTGATCCTTCCTTGAAAGAAATACTAAATTGCTTCCTATAGCTACTTTGTCAACCTAATTATTATTCAAGCCAATATTCAATTTGCATAAAGTACTAAAACAGTTTTTCAAATCTTCGGTGATTTACTTCATTTAATTATGAAGTGAGAACATGACTATTGCAAGTGGCATATTTTGTTATTATTAGCACCTAAGAGATCACAACACGCATTAGGATTAAAATATTTTTTGAACAAGAAAAAGCCCAAGGAGGTGAATTATCTTAACCACTAGTATTTAGTATTAGCGTTTGCAGCAGAAATAAAACATTTATATGGCTAATGAAAATGTAAGGAATAAACCCATCACCACAACAAGTGACACAGTGATCTTGCAATACACCACACATGGGTAACTGCCAGCAAGCAGAAAGCAACAGAGCAGCACATTAAAGAGCTGAAGCCCAGGATGAGCCAGAAATAGTTTTTTCCATTTCCAGGTTGTAAAATCTTCCTAGCGTACACAAAGACAAAATCACATTCCCTTCAATTTTATTTTACTTGTATGAAGAGAGACTTGTATGAAGCTCTCTAGGCACACCTCCTTTTCTGGGAAGGACAGGAGTCTTACCCTTGGAAGACCACTGTCCAGAATCTCACCTTTAGACTACCAGGCAGCCACCCCAGAATCAATTTCCACAAGCATGCTTTCACCCAAAGCATCAAAGAAGCCTTCTCACATAGAATTTCACCCAAAGAACAACACTAATTCAAATAATAGTTTTACTAGTGAATAAGTTAACAGTTTTCCAATGACAGCTAGAACTAGTTCTTAAAACAGTCTAAATGTCAGATACACACATCTGGGAACTTGCAGAACCAGAGCCCTCAACACTTTACTTCAGGGGTGCTCCTGAAAATACACCCAAAAGCCAGTACAGCGTCAGCACCACTGCCTACCTCAACCTTTTGTCAGGGCCATCTCCTTTTGTTCACTCAACCTGTAACTAACCCCAGGGACACTCTGTGTTTTCTGGCTAAATGCACTATCTATCCTTCACACCATATACCTGTGGCCATAAGGCATATTCTGTTGCATTGGCTTTCACTACCTGGTAGCAAACTCGTATGGACTATAGCACAGTATCACCTGCATGTGCTATCATGTACCTACAGATTGCTGGCGTTGTCTCCCTAACCCGTCTGTAAATTCCACAGTCTTTGCACTTTGGTTTTATAAATCCCGGCTCCCAAAATCAGATTTCAGAGATTTGGCTGCAATGGTGTCCAGAACTTATCCCATTTAGTATTTCGTTCTTACTAAATACTTTCTTGCAGATTCCCAAAATACAGTCTGCTGTCAGCCACGAAGCCTAGAAAGCTAAATTAGATTTTAGATATTTGCACCAGAGGTTCTTTCCAACTCTCTAACATAGTCATATGGTCTAGCTCATAGCAAGATTAGAAAGGCAACATTTTTTCACACATTTCCACGTAAAATCTTGATTTGTCATGTGCATGCGCACATACACGTACATAACCATAAAGGAAATGAAGGCGCGTGTGTGTGCACACGCATGCACATAAAAGCAGATAAGCAGATCTTATCTCTATCCACTGAAGTGTCTCTTTTCTTTCCAACTGTTCCTCTGCTGAATGCTTCTTGACAACATGCAAAGTGTTCTCAGTTCTCACTGAAACTCAATAAAAACTGAGGGGACACTCAACAGTTTCAAAATATCTGAGGCACAGACACATATAACTACATGGAAGAGAAAGGACTGTATAATTTATGATTGTAGAACAGGATAGGTCTACACCTGAAAATATTTATTAACCTGATGAATAGTCTGCTTTTTGAAAGCCAATCTAATTATGTAATCCATTCCAAACCCATAAATTATCCCCCCATATACACCTTGCCTCTGTGCTGAGAATAAAGAGATGTCTTATATATTGTAATTGGAGATTTAAAAACATTAAAATACTAACTTTAACATTATCAGAACTTGTGGGAGTATTGTAAAACTTCTTTTACTTTCGTTGGAAAAATTTACCATATGTCTGAATGTTTATTTCTATATTTGACTGGATGGCACCAATGCATATTAATAACCCTCTTTCGTGAGGGACAGTCCCAATGGCATTTCAAAGGAAAGTACCTATGTTTTTATAATGTTGTAGTTCCAAAAAGTTTTCCTAGATGGATGAGTTTTGAAAGAGTTTATATGTCTGCTCCAACAATTTCCATAAATATCCAGGATTTCCCAAAATTTAGCTGCTTCAAGCTGTAACAGGCTGGTAAATATCTTTGATAGGGGCTGCATGAGTTTAGAAACACCAGTCTTTGAGATGTCCCAGTGATTTTGGAAATCTCCACCTAACAATGGATCTGTGAAAATGCAAAAGCATCAAAGAATTCACCTACTTAGGCTACAAAAGTAAATCCTGTAACATCACCGACTTCCATAGTTGCTTCCTAATATGCAATGCTAAAAATTATCTCTATTCTAAAAATTACTGTATTCACAGAGTAAGGCAAAGGTACTTTGCATTATCATGTCCCTCATCACTTGCAAACTTAGTTCCGTGGCAAATCCTCCTGCCCATAAAGCGGAAGAGAAATTCTTCCATATGTGTTCTATTTGCAGCTAGATTTCAACTAAAACTTATTTGCAGGAGGGGGACAGTTGTGTCAGAGAAATACTGAATGAACAGACTCACTACTTTTTCTCCTGCATGAACTCTTGGAGCCCAATTATTGAGGAAAAGCTCCCCACCACCTTCATTAGGAGAACTGGCACCTTGTGACCAAAGGCCCACGGGGCGGCCCTCTCCTACCCATGAAAACTAACCAATGCAAGCAATCTCATTGTGGCCAATGGGCTTGCTTGCACAAGTAATTTGTTCAATAACAAAATAAAGGCTGAAGAGTCAGCGATCATGTACAGGTGATGGGAAATTGAGGATAAAAAGCAAAAGGTATATCAAATGTAATTCATCTAGCATTACAGGTTATCTTTATTATTTTCATTTTGTTGCTGCATTGGTAGAACTAGCATATAACTGGAAAAAAAATTACTAGTGACAAATCTATTAGTGTATAAAGGGAGATATTTCTTAGAAGTACTTAGAGTAATATACAATCCTCATGCTGTACACTAAACTCCCACTGACACAAAGGAAAGCTCGACACAAAGAGTAAGTACAGAATGCGTTCCTCAGTTTGCATGCAAAAATCTGCAGCTGAGGAAATATTTTACCTAACACAGGAATATTAGCTGACTGGGAGCACCTGGGGAACAGACAACTCACATCTGAAATACAAGAACTGGTATGCAAAATAACGGCTATTCTTTCTCCATTCACAATACAAGCATTAACATAGGCCCTATGTACACAAAGAAACATTATCAGTAGGTTGTTTGTAATTTAAAAATTAGTTTCTGTGACTTATTTTTTCACCATTTTTTTTCACCCCTTTTTGGGTAATACAGAATACTGTTGGTGCTGGTTATTTTTTTACAATAAAAATACTTGGCAAGGTGACCTAGAATGTGGGGTTTTGACTGAAACAGATAAACTGAAGAAGATTTGGAGTTTATGTTTATGTGGCAGTAGTTGTGTGTTTCCAGAAATATACTTCTTCCTTCAGAACTTGTGTGTCTCAAATGATATCTCAAACAAAAAAAAAAGAAAAGCTTATGTCCTACATCTAACAAGTTTAAGCACTGAATACTTACTTAATCCACTGTCAAAACCATGTGGAAAAATGAAAGAAGTAAAAAGTTATATTGTTAGACACTAAGAACAACTAACAGTAAGAAAACTGTTTCTTTGTTCTTTATATCCCTGCAACAGACTCAAAAATTTACATTTACAGGCAGCAATAAGAGAGGAAGGTTTCAAGTGAAAGACTCTTGAAAGAACCTCAGCTATTTGTCTGTAGCAATTTCTAGCCTGTTTTACTCCAAAAAGCCTTGGCATCGTCTTACCACATTTCCTCATGAAATCACACATGGCCATGCAAATAGAATATTTCTCTCCTTGAAATCTGCAATGTTCTGTGACTGTGTGTGCAGAGACACAGGCTTTTTACCAACCAGCCCAGTCAAACTTCCCTTGGCTCCCCTGGAGCTGAGGTGTTTCCAAAAGGGCTGTCAGACATTGAGCTAGGCCAGGTCGTGGTGCCCCAAACTGGACACCTGTTCCAGGCTTCTCGGCAAGGAGCTTCCCTGCTCAGTGGCAGAAGTCTTCAATACAGTCCAAGCCTTCTGCTCTTTACCAAGTCTGCATTTTGCTCAGTCCATCTGTAAACTAAGGACATTTTTACTTTTCCTGACTACTGTTGGTTGGCCTGAAGTGTTTTGCGCCAAACTAGATGGGCACGCTGTTGGCTTCTTTGGCAACTGCTGTTTTCTCTCCTTTCCCTATTGGCATCCTGCTGGCACCAATGAGGTGCACGTAGTTTAATAAAAGCATGGTGATAACACATCTGCTTTTGCTTGCTGTAACAGCTCTGCCTAGCTGCCAAGACATTGGAAACCTCCTCTTCCTAACTCATTAGCTAAAAATTATACAAGCAAATTTAAGTTCTGTATGTGTATTGCCACCAGTGATTAGGCTTGTACTTGATTCTGAGGAAAAATCTAAGATCACTTACGAGGGGCTCTCAGTGACACTCCCAGTCTCATAAAAGGATCATGGTCAGCATATTCTCATCCGTGCATGAAAGATCAGATTCCATGCAGTAAGGTTAATATGTTGTCGAATTTAGGATTGAGTTTATGACTCTTGGAGGTGATTACAGATAATTTTTGAGACTTTGGGGTATATTTTCAGAGTAACATGATTTGGCTACTGCAGAAGTTTAGTTTAATTCAGTTTAAGACTGCGTTCTCATTGGGGGTTTAATTACCTATTGATTTCAGCAGAACTGCTGCCCATCACCATAGTAGACACCTTTTGTGTAAAATCAATAGCAATATTAAGTCTCTTTTCAGTGTAAGATCTGGACTGCGGGCTAAAGAAGTTTGTTTTCCGTTTCACTGTTCTTACTCAGATTTTTTCAGATGTTTCTGTAAGAGCTGTACCGGAATCCGGAAGCTGTTATCCATACAAACTGTTCCTATTAAAGACTCATTTAGATCAACAACACTTTTAAATGGGTTAAAATTTCCTACCCTGGACCTGACAGTTTCAGCCACTTCTGGTTTGATCTGTCTTGTGATTTCTACAAAACAAACCAGCAGGAGAGAGGAATTTACCCGTGCACCAGTGCAGTGAATTGTTCCATGCATTTTTAGTGTTTTTATACCATCTGAAGCCAATTCTAAGCAAGAAGCATTCTTTACCTAATCCAATTTATTTAGTCAGACTAAGCAAGAAAAATGAAGTAATCTAGATTTTTTTTTGTTTGTTTGGCTTACATGATTAAGGAGAAAGGAATAGAAATTATATTCCTTTTGGGAGTAAATTCAATTCAATAGTATTGAACGAGTTCTATGCTTTCAAGGTATCTTCCAGGAAAGCATTCCTTACACATTTTCATTTATCATTTTGTGTTTCTCTTAACTCTCTTTTTTTAAATTACACTGGTACAGAAATTGATTTAAACCAAACCCATAACTTTCACGAGGCTCATTAAATGGTAAAATGCATTCTTCACTTTTGTTTCTAAAACTGAAACTAAGTTTTTAGTACTGGTACTAAATTTTTCTCAGTGCCCACCAATATTTTACTGGATTTCTCTGTATATGAGCTATGAAAAAAACCAAGTGAGTTCAGATATGAGATACTTGTTAGAGAAACTTTACTCCCACAGAGCAATTTTGCAAAATTTGTGATATTCTCAAAGTTTAAGATCTCCTTATGTTACTTCTGACTCTACTTTTTCTCACATCACTGGTACTCTTGAGATTTCCTGGCACACATATAATAGTTTTCCTACTCTTAACTTCTTAATCTTTGAGCAGGACAAGAAAGCAAAACCACAGATTAATTTCAAGTAGGCTGAGATCTCAATCCAACTGATGGTACTTGAAAAAAGCAATAGGAAAAATACAAACATCTAGATTTCATCAGAAAAATAATCCTATTTAAACAGAAATCTTGGGAATGATCAACAAAAAACAATGGTGAATAAAAAAGCAAAGGACCCTGTGGCAGTTATAACATTTGTGTGACGATGAGAAACAGGCACCAGTTAATCTAGGCTATATTCCTAAAATTTATTTTGCTTTGCTTTTAGTTTTTGGGATTACTATTCATTCAATAGACCAGAAAAAAGCAGCTTGTTATTACATGTAACAGTTGCATGGTATGGATGAATGGTGCTACAGCACTTAAAATTACACATGCACAAACATGATGGAAATTAGTATTACTATAGATATCAAAAGCAAACAGACCTAATTAAAGAAATAACTGCAACAAACCCAGATGCAACTCAAAACAAAAAAGGACAACTCCAAATCTAATGAATCCTTTGAATATTAATTACAGGATTCCTAACAATACACTGGGAAAGCTCTCTTGGAGAATTCAGTTTACTGTTTAACAGTTTCTGACTAATTTTATTAACCTGTACATCTGAGAGGATCAACCCCCTCTGGGTTTAATTAGAAGAAAATTCAATTTAAATCTAAATGTCAACAGTGGTTACTAATTATGGCAGGGCCCTGGACGAGACATCCAGTCCGTAATCAGGCAGTTCTCTGCTAACAATTAACAGTTTCTTTCTGAGTAATGAGTGCATTAGGATTTTCCTTTTTCTAAATAAATATGATTCAGCATGGGACACGACTAATATTAACAGCACCTACTGCTACGTGCAGACATGCAGAAGAGGTTGCCAAATTAAATTACAGAGATTTCTCAAACATATAGCTGAATAATAAGCAGCTACAAAACTAGGTCAGGGTCGCAAGCAGTCAACCACAGCCCCTCCCCCCAACATGCAAAATAAATATACCCACTATCTCTGAATAGAAATCAGTCTTTTGTTATGCCCTTTGTCAAGAATATGTTACTGCAAAATGATATTTATTTCCACAGTCTTCACAGCTGTGAGCAGGACTGAATTAATCTTTCGAGAACTGATTTCATCTTCAATTTCATGTTTATGATTATGAAATGTAAATTTATTACTCTAAAGAAAAAATGATAACAAAAGGCATAGATGTAAGAAAGGCAGCTTTATACCTACAGCTTTCACTTGCCCTTTACTAATGAAGCAAACAGCCAACTAACTCTTAAATAAAAACAGACATTATAAAAAAGCATTGTAGAGAATATGCAGAAACATAAAAACTGGGGAGATGCCTAAAATGAAATCATCTGAAAATCTAACCTGAGCAGAAAATACATGATCTAAGACAATTACCAGAAACCAGAAACATGACCAAAACTAGGGTGAGGTTAAAGGGCTTAGTCATTTAACTTCTAACCAGCCCCCACACTCTCAATGCTACTGCTAAGGATAATACCGAAAATGCTGATTACAGCTGAGAATTGCAATTTCTCAGCTTGGTGATAGCTTTTTTCAAAAATGACAATAGCCTTTTCCGAACCATTTCATTTTGATGACCTACTAATTAATTACATCCATATCCATAAAGTAGTAACCATGCTGGGTTTTGTGGAAGCTGTTGACAAATTTGTGTCATTCCATCTTGGGACTTACCAGCTATAGTGCTCAAATATTCCAGGCAAACCTATTTTGGGATTTGTTAGCGGTAATTTCTCAAAATGACTATTTATGACAGGGAAAGCAGAATCAGAGGAAATCTGTATGGAAATACTGAGGCAGTTCTATGAATAGTTTTAGTTTACATAGTATAACCATAACAATTAAAAATGCAGGTCTTGGGCTGCTCTTTGCTAAACAGGAAAGCTGTTTTCTTTCTATGCTAAAACCCAAACCAATATAAAATAATATTAATTAAAAAAACCTCTTTTGTAGAGAATATCTTAAAAACATTATTTGAACTTTATTTTAATCACATTTTTTTGGACCATTTTTTGTCCAGAGGCCACCAAGTGGCAAATGAACATGTTAGCATCAATGTTGATAAAACCTTGTATAAAATACTATAATTACAGCTTCAGATGCATTCTTAGTAGTGAAGACATACCAATCACTTAGGATGATGTGAATGCAGTTCTTTAATTTAATTTAGACTTAAATTTATATATTTCAAATTAAACCCTAAACCTGAAATCCCATACACATGTGCTTGATTTTAAATCTGTAAACAGTTTTATGTCCTCCCCAGGACTATTCACAGAAAAAAAAAATTTAAATAAATATGTATATAAGTATGAAACACTTCTAAAGGTGCAAGCAGGTGTTTATTGTTAAGAAATAAGTAAGCATCTCTATTCAAGAAAGCACTTAAGGATATTAAACACTGCATATTATGTATGTTATGTAAGGCTTTCCTGAGTAATGATAAATCAAGCACATCTCAAAATTAAGCATCTGCTTTCCCCTGTTTCTGAACCAATGTGGCATTTTTTTCTCAGTAATGAAAGGATTATTCACATTTTAAAGTATAATGGAAAATATGGCTCTTAAAACCTTATGATGAAGTGAGTGGTTGCTGAAGATGTTCTACAAATGTAACACTTGAACCTGACAAGAAAATTACGCAACCATGGCTACATTTGGATGCTCCAGCTCAGATTAACTGCATGCTCTCCACACATACCAAAGCCTGTTGATACTGGCAGCTCTCTACACAAGTGAACTTTTGCAGTCAGATTGAAAGTGGGTGTTTTAAGCCTATTTTTGTCATAACGAACGTTAGATACCTGGCCTCCCTTGCACCACTGGCTCCTCCCCAGCTCTTCTACAAATGCTATGTCTTTCTCCACCAAGGAAAAGGGAATCAGGACACCTCAGCTCCTAATCTCACTCTCTGAATAAATGTGTGGAAAATGGCAGGATTGATAGCATGAAATAATTTGCAGCTGACGTCTGAAATTGTTACTTACTCCTGGGGACGGAGGAAGGAAAAGGGAAAAAAGGACAAGGGACTTTCCTCCCTCACTGCTTAAGCTACGTTTAAAAAAAAAAAAAGTCTCCAAGATTAATTAGGCCATAGATGGATTGCCAAAGGCTAACTCTGCATTTCACTGGGGCCCAGGTCCCAGTCTCCCACCTCTTTATTTACTTTATACAGTGTCTCCTACACTCTGGAACAACCCAGGAACTCCAAGAACCAGCACAAAACCAGGATTTATGTGATGTCCTTTTCTCTCCACATTTGTCAGTAAATGGATATTTGTTTTAGGGTAAAAAAAAATCAGGTTTTTATCTGAACTCAGCTTTGCCTTCCTCCCACCCCTGGGTGATTATTACATTTTTCAGGTGGTTAAATTCATGCCTCCTTTAGTTTCATGCCTTGTAATTTTTCCTTAAACATGTAACTGCCACCCAAAAATACTCAGCTGGCTGTGCTTTCTTACTTGGTTGTAAAGTTTGTGCAAAATTTTGGCCTCCATAAAGTCAGCAGAAGTTTTGCTCTCAACTAGAACAGGGCAGGGCTTCACACTTCACGTTTCTAAAATACTCCGTTTTCAGTTCCTTTAGTATTTCTATTTTAAACTACTATTGCTAAAATTGCAAACTGTGATAACCAATGATGTACAATATTTTGTATGCTCAAAGTTTCAACAATAAATCAAATTAAGGAACAAAAAGGAACATTTCTTTTTCTGCCAGGCCTACTGCAAAATGTAATTTAGAAAAACTATCAAATCACAACTAACATGATAGTTTTCAGACTTCATTAGGCAAAGGCAAGTGTCTCTATTTATTTTCCCATCCCTGAAAGCTTCTATTTCTTCTCCATGTTCAACTGAAGTTTTAGTTGAGATCTTTTTGATAGTACCAAAAAGGAAGTTCTTTTAACCACAGCTCAATAATAAGGTGAATGGAAAAACAGTTGGTTTCCTTCTGCTTCAACTGTTTACCTTGATCTGTTTTAAGCAAAGAGAAGAGAGTTTGTATATATTCTTCATTACATAACAACCACAAGCTAAACAAACAGCAAAAAATCCCCCAGCACCATAAAACACTGTTTTGTTTTCATGATTGAACTCCTACAGTTGTAATTTTTCTAAGCAATTCTGCTTCCACCTCAGAACAAGAGACTGAAAAACTTTAACTTACCATCTAAAATACATGCTGAAGGGCCCCTTGATACATAGCCATAAGGAGGAGACCTAAAGGAAAATCCTTGTAAACAAATAAAACTAAGGAGAGCTATGAATTGTTCCGTGAGCAACAAAGGGAAATTAAAACCTACAGTTATATGTTGGTGGAATAAAATTGACATGATTTGGTAGGACTGAAACCTGGTATGACAATTCACATGACAGAAACTTATCAGTAAGATCTAATAGGAAAGACAGCCAGGAGGAGCGAGAATGTGGTACTCCACATTAAAAGTGTTATTTACGTGCTTTAGAACTACAGGCTAATTCAGGATAGTTGTATCTGATTGACAAAAATATCACGTTGTTTCTAGCTGCCAACACAGATGACAAAATAGAAGAAGCAAGCCTCTAAGAAGTACTTCTAAGTACATGTAAATGTGGAGAAAATAACACAGGTTTCTGAAGACATAAGCTAGTAGACTTCTGATGCTACTGATAAAGCTTTTTTGAAATGTGTAAAAATTACACATCTATTCCAAACGTAAAAAGCAAATCAAGCAACTTAAAATCATTCTGTGCTAGATCTCAGTGTGATAGATAAAAATAATCTGATCATTGCCTAAAACTGGTGATTGCCTGTTTTAGAACATTCACAAATGAACTTCAATTACAATGTGCAAGAAGTATGACACAGATTTCTTTCTCTGTAAGAACTAAGTGTTCCCAAATAATTTAAAATAAATTTAGAAACAAAACTGAGCAAAGTAGTTATTTTAATGCAAAAAGATTATGAAAATCAAACTACAAAACCTGCACAATTCTGCATCATGAAAGTAGGATTTTTTTTTTGTGAAAACCCATCTGAGCTGAGAGGAAAAGTAATTAGAGTAATTTTTTTCTTTCATATATGGCAAAAGTGAAAATGTGGAATCTTACAGAAGTAAATGAGAATCAGCAGTTTACAAACACAGAACATTGATAATGGAAGCCAGAAGTCTGAAGAAGAAAAATAATTTCTGGTACGAGCAAACAGTGTCAGTAACCAATGAAATCTGGGCAATAGCACAGCTCTGGTCCCAAAAGTTCGTAATGAGATTAACAGGTGTGGTACAGAAGATAAGTGAATCTAATACGTATTTCAAAATGTGGTATATTCACCATTTGCAGTGAAAACCAAAGAATTGTGATTTCCTTTCTAGCTATGCAGTATATTAAACACTACAGTAAAGTGAAGTGAAATATGTAATGACACTGGATCAGCAGCTTACACCCTGCAGCTAAACCAAGGGTTTAGAAAGGATAGGCTCAGGAGATCTTGAACCCTCCCTTATTTTTTTTTGAAACACTGGAGAAGTTCCAGTGGACTGGGGACAAAAACCATAATACATCAATATTTCAGAAGCATAAATAGCATAAGATAAGACAAGACTCATGTTAGCCTGAATCTGAAATCATTAAAGCCTATTAAATGATACAACAATACATGGTAAAATGGCAAGTGAACCAATGACATTGAATTTTATTTTACAAAAAAAGGGTCTTCCCAGAAAATTCTACATTTTCATGATGCCATGAGCCTGACTAGAAAGGACCGAATTGACATAATGTAGTTGTATTTCTTGTATCACTTAGATTTCAGTCCACATTTTTAAAAATAGTGTACAAACTCAATATAACCCACAATATACAGTGAAAACCTGCTAACTGACAGACCACTAAAAATAACTGCAGTTGTGGAAATATCATTGTGAGAAATGCTTCAAGGCATGAAGTTCTCAAGCTGATGCTCTGCAGTATCTCTATCACTCACCCAGTAAAATCTGGAGGAAATGCAAAGAGCTGATGAAGTCACAGATACCAAATGGGGAAGATGAGCTATAGAAAAGCATCTGAGAAGTGCACTCATTTGAACTGCATTTGAACACAGTTTTGTGCATGTTGCATTCATAAATGAACAATGGCAGACTGGAAAACAATTGCCATGTAAAGTCACCTGCACATGAACTGCCAGAGTAATTTAGGTAAGAACCAAGCAGTCAAGAGCAAGTAAATAGTCTACTGTAAGAAAGGGAGTAAAGAATTCTAGAAGCTCTGCAACCAGGCACCAGTAAGACCAGTACTGGAATCCCATGTCCTGACATGTTCTGACATGTCTACACTTCAAGTAATAACCCAAAGCATTAAGAAACAATCAGGAGCCAAAACAATGATGCAGTGTCAGACTATATGAATCCCATTTTCAATAATTTACTGAAAATAAGGTTATGAGATGCTTTCAACACAAACTGCAAATATCAGCTCAAGAAATCTGTGCTACTGATGAGTTCTTTATCAGTAAAAAGAGAAAGAGAAACACTTTAATGTTTGGAACAGGTAATTCATGCCAAACAGAAAACACACATATTTGATTAACACCTCACAGAAGCAACTTATCTAGGAACGTGAAGTATTTTTCATAAATAGAATCTTTAAATTAAGACTATATGTACAAAGCAGAAGTTCTGATGCAGAAGTTTCCCATTGTGGTTGTTTTCTTGGCCTCTGTGCAAGCTTGAGATCAGTCTATGTATGAGAACAGCACCTTACAATTCTGAAAGTCTATGCCTAAACCACAGATTAGAGTTACCAACAAAAGCTGATCTATTATCCAGGATGATATGTAGCAGCTCATCTGTACTGCTGAGTGTAACAAATTCAAGATGACAAGAGTTTTGTCAGGTAGACAGAACCTTAGCCAAGGTTAGAAAGCCAAGTGTTAAAAGCTGCAATTTGCATCCTTTGAGACTGCACATAAAAGCCCTGCTATTATTTAGCAATGGATCATCTTAAAAAGTTCTAACATCTGCCTTTCCCCTGCGACATGTGTAGGGGGAAAATCAGTGAGTCTAGCAAGTGTCTGATTTAAACACCTATGTCATCATAGGGTAGATAAATATATGACCACTGACAATGCCTCAGTACATTAACTGTTTGCTCAGAAGTAATGGCAATACATGCCTCAAATTACCTCCAACCTCTTTCACTGAAGCAGAGCTAAGTACACAGTTCTCCACTAACTACCATCAAACTTATTCTAAAAGAAAATGCCCTATAATGATGGCATTATCACAATATTTCTAAGTATCCTATTCCATCATTTTATCTTCATCCTTTTTTCAAGCTGAGAGTGGTTATTAACTCTCATCTTCATGAATTAATAGTCTAGATCTTTCATTCTTGTTGCTTATTTTTCCTAGACTGTGTCAAATTTGTCTTCATCCTTCCCTATACTTCAGATGTGTATGGAGTGCTAACTACAGTTGCATAGTTTTTGATGGGAAATACCTAAAGAATTATAGAAATATGGAGTATTGAATCCTCAAAAGAGACTTAACATTTACTGAAGCCTCTTGGCACTGGACACTTAATAATTTGAAGATCAAGGGTATATGAAGTTTGGTCTCAAGAAGTAGCAAAAATATTCCTTTCGAGGTCAAGTCCCAGAATTCCATCTGGTCTCAGAAAAGACCAGAGTGCAAAGAAGTAATTTATCTGTAGAGCAGTTGGCTAAATTGCTTCAGCTGTTGAGTAGAACTAATAACAGCTTACGCTATAAAGCATACGATACATGCTAAACTCACCACAAATCTCCCAAAGGTTTGACAAGGCCAGTTCACAAGGTCCTCTGTTCATTCAAACTTTAAGTAAAAAATACACTCAGGACAATTATAAGGCCAATATTGGGAACGGGAACCGTTTTTTACATAGGTACACAGGATAAAAGTCTTTTAAGAAGGTAATTGCTATGCTGTCACTGTGAGCAGGTGAAAAAGTCAGAGAAAATGTCCAGTTAGAGAGCCTGAGAAACAAAGGGTTTAGCCCTGCACAACTGACAGATCTAATGTTAATTGTTTTGCTTGGTGCAAGCAATAAATAAATAAATAATAAATCAGACTTGCACGGACTGAGTAGCTTTCAATTGCCTCCTAAGACAAGCGCTGCACAACTACAGAAAAACCATGAATATCAATGCCTATGAACAATCTGGAGCTGGATTAGATATCTGAGATCCCTCTTCAAAATACCAGTGATATCAGGAAAGGTGCTCTCCTCCAAGAAATATTTCACAGTACTTAGGCCTGAGAAAGATGATGGTTTACTCCACACTAGTAAAGAATGAGCCCTTCTGAATGTAAGAACAAGCATCACTTTAGGTACCAGGGAACTAATTTTGCAGAGTGTGTTGAAAATTTTGAAAATGGCAGCAGTGTTAAGCTGGGTGCCAGCTTCAGGCACGGGGCTGCAGTGATAGGGGACAGCACATGAAGCACTCATCCTGCATAGACCTCCATCCTACTCTGGGCTGAAACCATGTGGTGAAAACTGTGAAAGATGTTGGTTTACACCACAGATGCCAAAGAACTTGATAGCAGGGAAACTCCTGTGCACTTATCTGAAGGATATATTACTTCACTGCTCCAATTAATTCAGTTTCTGTTGCTCCCTTAACACATTCTTATTTGTGAGACCACAAACATATTTCCTACTAGAGCTAAAACCATTCTAGGGTTTAAGCACTGTGATATCTCAAACTATGCCAATTTCCGTCAGATTCTGAAATAAGAAACAAAACAGCTTTAATATTTATGTTTTCAAAAGGATGATGATGACTTTGAAATTTTCAGTTAAGGAGCTACCTTGAGACTGTTACAACAGCAAGGGAAAAGAGTAAATTGCACAGTCTTGACCTTTTAAAATGTTCTCTAATATATCATGTAAAAAAAGGTACAGTATTAAATAAGAAATTTGTTAGCCTTCAGCACAGAGGCAGGTTTATTAGCAAACAACTAAGTGGAACAAAAAAATCTATAAACCTGATCTTATTGAAATAATTACAGAATCTTTAATGTCCCAGTAGGCATATACAGAGAATAAGATGGAGCACATAGAAAGAGCACAGTAATGAAAACAGACAGAAATAGGCCATTCATCCTACCTTTTACTTAGTGCATACAAACAACTGTCAAAAGTAGAAGACAACACAAAAATGATTACTGACCAAAAACCAGTTAAAACCTCTTTTATATTACTAAATTTTAGGAATCTGTGGGATAAAATTAAAATGAAAATCCACATTTCTGACAAGTAAAGATTTTTAAAATTTATTTGTATGCCTAATTGGCACTTAAAAAAAAAAAAAAAAACCAAAAAAAACCAAACCTGTAACATTGAAAAGTCAATAATAAATCTATTTGAAAAGTACTTACTTAAAATCAAAAGAATCTTGCCATTTAACTATTCTGTATCTTGCTCATAGTATATTCAGTGGAGATTTAAAATACACATTAATAAAGTTTTCAAAATTTAATCAGATGAAAACACATCGATATATTCAAATATCACACTGAGAGCAAAAGATCAGATATCTGGCTAGCTACAGTATGCAGAAGTATGTGCCCAAGTTGGCAAACCTGTAGCAAACTTATCTTTTGAATTTCCTGTAACATTTTTTGGATTTGAGTACAAAACCTAATGGCACAGAGGAGCTTTGTCACAAGCCAAAGCAATGAGGACAATGCTGCTGTGCTTCCATGGGGTGGACTGGAAAGCAGAATGTGACTTCTCCACCCTCTCTCCTCTACCCCTGGGATGGACTGAGAGATTTGGGGCTGTTCAGGCTGGAGACAAGCAGGCTCTGAGGAGACATTTTGCAGCCTTTCAATATATAACAATATATTGTTTAATTAAAACTGTTTAATAACTTTATTGATGACCAGGATGAGGGGATTGAGGCTACCATTAGCAAATTAACAGAAGACACCAAATTGGGTTGGAGTTTCAATCTGCTGGAGGGTAGGAAGGCTCTGCAAAGGGATCTGGACAGGCTGGATAGATGGGCCAAGGCCAATTATAGGAGGTTTGACAAGACCAAGTGCTGGGTCCTACACTTTGGCAACAATAACCCCTGTAGCACTACAGGCTGGGGGCAGAGTGGCTGGAAATGGGCTGAGTGGAAAAGAACCTGGGAGTGCTGGTCAATGGCCAGATGGATATGAGCCAGTGTGTGCCCAGGTGGCCAAGAAGGCCAATGGCATCCTGGCTTGGATCACAAATTATGTGACCAGCAGGACCAGGACAGTGATTGTCCCCCTGTACTTGGCACTGGTGAGGCTGCACCTCGAGTCCTGTGTCCAGTTCTGGGCGCATCAATTCAGGAAGGACTTTGAGGTGATGGAGCAAGTCCAGAGAAGGGCAATGAAGCTGGTGAAGGGTCCGGAGCACAAGTCTTTTGAGGAGTGGCTGAGGGAGTTGGGGTTGTTTAGCCTGGAGAAAAGGAGTCTCAGAGGAGACCTTATCACTCTCTACAACTCCCTGAAAGGAAGTTGCAGCCAGGTTGGGTTTGGCCTCTTCCCCCAGGCAATCAGCAACAGGACAAGAGGATAGTCTTCAGCTGTGCAAGGGGAGATTTAGGTTGGACATTAGGAAGCATTTCTTCCCAGAAAGAGTGATGAGACATTGGAATGGGTTACCCAGGGAGGTGGGAGAGTCACCATCCCTGGAAGTGTTTAAGGAAAGATTGGATGTGTGGCACTCAGTGCCGTGGTCTAGTTGAACACGGTAGTGTTGGGCTATAGGTTGGCCTTGAGGTCTTTTCTAACCTAATTGATTCTGTGTGATTCTGTGATAAGGGGGCTTACAAGAGAGATGGAGAGAGCTTTTACCATGGCTTGTAGTGCTAGAAGGTGCAACAGTTTTAAACTGAGGAAGGGTAGATTTGGACTGGTTATAAGGAAGAAATTCTTCCCTATGGGGTCAGTGAGGCACTGGAACAGGTTGCCCAGAGAAGCTGTTGATGCCCCATCCCTGGCAGTGTTCAAGGCCAGGTTGGATGGGGCTCTGAGCAACCTGGTCTAGTGGAAGGTTCCCTGCCCATGACAGGGAAGTTGAAATCAGATGATTTTTAAAGGCCCCTTCCAGCCCAAACCATTCTCTGATTCCTGTAGTGCTGAGTTAGATGAAGCTATTGTGGGTACAGACAGCAACTGCTTCTCTTTAAGGGAGCCAAGGTATTAGCTTCTTCTTGACCCTCCCTGTAACTTGAACACAGAGGGGGTGTGGAGGCTTTGTACGAATTACTTGCCACATGCTGCAGAATACACAATGAGATTTTGGTCTACAGAACAGGAAGCCACCTTCCTCATGCTTCCTTTCTTCCAGGAAAAACAAGATACCATGCAACCCTAAAATAAACTCGCTATTTCCCCTTCCCTGTCTTCACCTATATGTGATAAAATTAGTTTGGTTTTCTTCTAATCAAACAACCTCAACAATGCTTTGACATAAACCTATGGTGAGCTTTCTTCACCTTCAAAAGGAAATCTGTAAAATGTCTTTCATGAAAATGAATGAGATAAAGGTAAATTATGTTTCAAACCACACTGCGTATTGTGGGCAGCTACTGACAGCTATTGAAAGCAACTCCCAGTTTACAGAACTCAAGACTCCTAGATGTCATTATAATAGAAATATCTTTCCAACAGATAGGGAGAGTAAATACTGTTGTGAGGGAAAGGCTAAATTATATAGAACTCTTCACAGCATAATGCAATTGTAGAAACACTTCAGAAACACTACAATCTTTTATTTACATCTTCCACATTTCATGCATAGTGGTATCCATTCCCTTCTTTTCACTCCAGTTGAGAGGAAATACTAACAATCTCACACATAAAAGGAGACAAGAATTATTTTCAGGACAGCTGCCATTCCCTTTACTTTTCCTGGAGAGAAGGAAGTATGTCACATTATTGTCATAGCTGGAATAAAGAAATTTTAATTGTGACATAAGTTTGCAAAGGGAATGGCTTCATTAGGCCCTCCTAATTCTACCAGTTTGAGATAACAAACATGCCAGAGATATTTTTTAATTGTTTCTCTGCACAGTAAGTAAAGCTTCAATTCCTTATGGGGGTTTATGTCTATGCCAAATGCCAGTTTCAAAGTTCAGCCTGCTTGGTTTAATATTTTTAAGCATTTAGACTTTGGTGCAGTTTTTTTAAATATGGAAAGTACTTTTCAAAACAATTCCAACTCCCTCTATATATTGCAGGTTTCAGTGATAACACATTTTTCTAGAGATTAAAATCTGCTACTTTATACTAAAAAAGTGGTTTTTAAGATCATTATGAGCAAGGTTAGTGCTCTAGTGGCTCATATCCTGCTACCGTACTTCTTGTGAGCTACCAGAGCCATAACCACTTCTCTTGTCCTCATGCACTTGCTGGCTAGGTTGTCATTTGTACTGTAGCTCCTTCACCCTGCACTGGCTGTGCAGCAGCGTTCCAAGGAAAGTATGCATCCAACAGTCTTTGCCTGTTCATACTTTTCTTCTGCATGGTATAAACTGCCCCTCCCTACAGGAAAATACCTGAGGTAACCAAATCACACTACATCTTGGCAGGGAAAAGGGAGGGAGAGTGGTTTGCTATTTATTGTGAAATGCCAAAAAAAAAAAAAAGTAGCATAAGTTACTTATTTGGAGATGGTACAAAAATGCTGAATGGGAAATGAACATTATATTTAACCTGGCTACATGACAACTTAAAATTATCTTTATTTATTGCAATATTGCAAATCTTAATGCACTCTGCAGATGTTTTTAAATTTATGTTAGTGATCAGAACAAGTTTTCATCATAAAATTCTATGGTTCATTCTGAGTGAGCCCTTTAGCAGAAATTAAATGCTAATATACAAGGTATAATTAGAATACAGTATGCATACTGAAGCTTCTTACTACTTATGAACATTATTTTCAAGGTATGTGATTCCCCTCTTTTGACTGTGAGGGCACAAACTAGAACAAACACATAGTGAAATGCATGAAATTCATTATGCAGCTTCTCAACTGCTCACAGTATTCCCATTAAAAATGCATAACAGTGTTCTTACAAAGGGTCAACATTGTGCACTTTGATTTAACAAAGAAAATGCTTTGCTGAATGTTTTAGACATTTCTCTGTGGTGCACAAGGGTAGCAGAATTTCTTCTCTGCTCCTTCATTGTTTTTATTTGGAAGAAAGTCCAGTCTCCAGATATGCATTAACAACAAGGCAAATATTTACATGTTAAAAAAGGCTTAGCTTACGCTAGGCAGAGAGGTTCTGTTCAAACCTGATGGGGACAACCATCTGCCAGGGAAAAGGATTTTAAAGTGGTGGTGAGTGCTCCACAGAAGCATGGAATGAACCCACACCTGGTTCCCGTACCACACTCCTTCTCCAGACACAGCTGCTTACTGCAGGCTGCACCATCCACCTGAGGACACACCACAAAGGACAATCTGCTGGGTCCTTGGCCCTCACTACCCTTTCCTATTCCTGCACTTTTCAGGATGCAAGCCTCAAACAGTGTGGCCTATAGTCATTGTCACACAATTAATCATACACAGTTTACTAAGTTTCAGTTAGACCATCTCCTGCACACCCAAACCACATACCTCTTTAGGTAGGAGAGCTTCAGAAGAATCAGCAACCAAAATAAATTGCTATAAATTACTACTTTGTTCCAACAGAGGCTGAGACTCATTACGGATAATGTTTGATTTTCTGACCCCTCAGAAAACTATCACAGCTCATAAACCATCACCCAAAACTAACAGACAACTGGTTTTGACTGGGATAGAGTTCATTTTCTCCACAGTGGCTGGTGGGGGGCTGTGTTTTGGATTTGTGCTGAACACAGGGTTGATAATATAGAGATGCTTTTGTTATTGCTGAGCAGGTCTTACACAGAGCCAGGGCCTTCTCTGCTTTTTGGGCTGCCACGCTGGGGAGGAGGCTGGGGGTGCATGGGAGGGTGGGAGGAGGCACAGCCAGGACAGGTGACCCCAACTGACCAAAGGGATATTCCAGAGCATATGGCATCATGCTCAGTATGTAAAGTGGGGGGAAGAAGAAGGAAGGGGGACGTTTGGACTGATGGCATTTTTTCCCAAGTAACTGTTAGGTGTGATGGGAACCTGCTGTCCTAGAGATGGCCGAACACCTGCCAGCCCATGGGAAGCAGTGAACCAATTCCTTGTTTTGCTTTGCTTGTATGTATGGCCTTTGCTTTCCCTATTAAACTGTCTTCATCTTAACCCACAAGTTTTCCAGCTTTTACCACTCTGATTCTCTCCCCAGTCCGGCTGGTGGCAAGTGAGCAAGTGGCTGTATGGGGCTTGGCTGATAGCTGGGGTTAAACCACAACAGCAGACAAGAATTAGTAATGTTTTCCTGATTTGTCTATGAACTGTCTAGTTTCCTTTTACCACTTAACATTGTGTTTGCAAGAGCAAATACAATCAGGACACAGCTACTCATCACGAAAAATGTAGGTGAAGCCTGAACCTCCACCTTCACCTGTGACTCCACTGGTTTTAGCAGAGCTACTCCAGAATTAGGCTAGAGGGCTGCCACATGCCATACAGCCTAGCTGGAGCTCATTAAGAGACAGATGCCAGCTCAGTTTTTCTTCACCAAGGCAGTGTGCAGTGATGTGCCTGCAGCCGCCTCTCCTGCACAACCAGAGGTCTTCTCCAGGGCAGCCCGGTGATCCCTGAGACTACCCCTTTTCTCCCTCACTTTCTGAACCAGGGTGGGGAAAAGGACAGTGTTTGTGTGGCAGAGTCAAGAGCTGAATCTTGATCCTAGAGAGCTCACGCGCCTCATGCATATTTAGGGCAAGCTAGGTCAGGCCAAGAATCCCCAACTGAAACCCAGACGTTCACCCCAGCCTAGATTGTTGTCTTGCTTACCAAACTTTGCAGGCCAGTCACTCAGCTGGACTGTGCATGCAACCCTTCCTGTGTGACTGCAGCATGCCAGACAAAAGGGTGAGCTCCCCAGACTTGCTGTGAGATGGAGCTGGGACCAGCCCCAGCACACAAGCAGCTCTGGGAGTCGGAAGTGTTTAGACTCTCCCAGTTGAGATGCTGTCTTTGAGGATCAGGTTCCTAGCCATCAAACATGAATGGGTGGAACAACCAATTATTTTGTATTACTCTGGCTCCCGGTACATGCTAAATCAGTCATAAGATCACGTGCAGCCTGTTCTGAGGATTTGACAGCTACTACACACTTTCAAGTTGATTCCTACCAATTTGGAGCTTCTCAGAAACAAACATGGACAACCTGCAGAGAGAGAGAGTCACACATTTGGCAGAAGTGCCTTCAAAACTGAATTTTGAAAAGAGAGTGCTAGTATTAAAGCACTATAAAAAGATACCCTGAAATTTAAAAAAAAAAAAAAAAAGTAAAAACTGTTTTATAAATTATAGCCCAAATTCTGAAAGCAAAAAGTTGCTGAAGGTATGTAAGCCTATATGTAAATAAATATGGGTATATATGGGTATAGATACAATATGAATGACAGATTGAAGCATCTGATCTACATACCAAAAATTTTTGAGCAGATTGTTAATTTATTTTAAACTGCATAGTAACACTTCTAAAATGCACTAATCACAACAATGTACATACTCTTTAAGATTCATGTAACATACATATTTAGCTGATTTCATGTTTTTAGGGATTAAAAATGCAGATATAAAACCTTTTTATAATCTGATGTGCTATCATCCATGAAAAAGATTGAATGCCATCAGGAGATCCAAGCATCCTTGGCAAAAAAGTCCTATATGTATTCTTGAAATATGAGATATTAACATCGCATTGTCTAACTGATATGTTATCCTTAAATCAACTTTAGATACTATTTTAATGATGTAATTGTCAACTGTGAAAAAAAAAAGATAGTGAGAAATGAGATTTTGAGGATAAATAGCCTGATCATAGTTAAGGACTGTGCTACATACCCCTTGGGTTTATTTTGTTGGCAGGAAAAACATGTCAAGGATCATGCAGTTCATTTAAGTCCAGCAGAAAATGTTTGCTTCAACTTCTAGCTTTATTTAACCTTGAAATACCATTGTAAATTTGGGGGTAATTAAAAAAGCATTGTTTAATTCTACAGAAACTCAGTCCACCTGCTCCCAGTAAAAGCTGCACTTCTTTCTAAAGATTCCTTTTGAGATGTGATGATTTATTAATTTCCAGATACTGAAACACACATGTAGACCCTCATCCTCATCTTGATGTCCCATGCTCTTTCCTCTCAGATTTTCCATGACTAGGTCTCCATTTTGCTGCTTAAAAAAATCTGAGAAAAACTCCTCTGAGAGCTGGAACATCACAAATGAAGTGTCTAAAATGATACTTACATAGGTTTCAAAACAGAGATCCAGTTGAGAAAATGTCTACTCAGTTCATGCCTAACAATGAGAGAGTTTAGGTATGTATTCATTCTCTGATAACACCCAGATGTGTAGTACTTCATCTTTGAATACAACCAGAAGTGCTTAAATTTCATAAAAAGAACAGCTTATCTGATAATTCATGTGCAGTTCTAAAAGTCAGCAATCAATAAGTCCCTCTGCTTAACATATTGCATCACTTCTTTTCCTGGATTAAGCCAAACACTATTTTTGTATGAGAAAAAAGCTCTACTAAACTGCCATTCCTTATTTGTTTAGTAGCACACAGTCATTGATGGACACCTTTATTTGACAAGAGATCTGAGCTTACTACACTAGTCAGTTTCATAGAATCAACAATTAAAAATGTCCTATGTTGACATTTGAACTCAAGGAGTTCATTTTTGCTCTCACATTCTGAAAGAACAGAAGTAGCCTAATAGGAAGACACTTTCCTGGATGTCACAGGTTCTGCCTAATCTATGTACCGGTTGCATGTACAATAGAATAGGGAAAGAAATCTGCAGAACCTTTCATCCAGTCAGGTTCAGCTGGGTGTTGCCAAAGTTTCAAACAGCTTATCCAAGGTCCAAATGCAACCTGGCTACCACCATGCCTAGTGCTTCCTCCTTGCCAGAGACAGCCCTGAAAGCCATATGAAAATGTACAGACATTATGAGACAGAGGCCCTGGAAAACCAAAACTGAAATATGAAGCCCATCTTAACACAATTCCTTAAACTGAAAATTACTAGGCACAGGACTGTATTTGTCAGCAAGGCAGGCTTTAAGGAAAAACTGCTATTCACTTAATGCATTTCACTTTACCAAAAATCTTCACCTGAAGTAAAAGATCACTTGAAAGGACTATAAAACCAAAGTACATAATTTGTTAACTATTGGTTTGAGAAAAATCAATAAATCCTGTAAAATAAGTATTTGATTTTGAGATAATAACAGTGACTATTAATTTTGTATTTAAAGAAGCAAGACTAATGTTCCAGTTCTGTGTTTGGGAAAATATTTTGATAATCAAATTAACTAATGGCATGAGTATAAAACATTATTCAATTTTCACAGCCAGGAAAATAATCTGTATCAATGATTTGGAACAGTGATTCATATTCATATAAAATTTTTTAATTACTAGAGATATTGAACATTGTCATGTTTATTTAATTAGATTATTTTATTTTGTTTACAAAGATTGAATTTAATAAGGAAACTGGAACTATATAACAAAAAATCTGCTTTAAATAAAAAGAAATCATCTAATTATTCATTTTTAAATGCATCTATTTTAAGCTTTAATCTTCTCAAATTTATGCTTAGGAAATATAACTGAGTATTGAAAAAGATGGGTATACAGGTCTGTTGTAGTTTAACTCCAGCTGGCACCTAAGTGCCACCCAGCTACTTGCTCACTCCCCCTTCCTCCCCAGTGGAATGAGGAGGAGAGTTGGAAAAGGTAGAACCTGTGGGTTGAGATAAGAAAAGCTTAATAATTGAAACAAAGTAAAATATGCTACTACTACTACTAATAATAATAATTTTAATGAAAAAAGAGATAATAAAAGAGATGGATAAAACTCACGAAAAACAAGTGGTGCCCAACACACTTGCTCACCATCTGCTGACTGATGCCCAACCCACTGCCCCTTCCAACCAACTCCCCCCAGTTTACATACTGGGGATGAAATTCTGCAGTACGGAACATCTCTTTGGCCAGTTTGGGTCAGCCGTCCTGGCTGTGCTCCCCCCCTTCTTGTGCACCTGCTCAGTGGCAGAGCATGGGAACCTGAAAAATCCTTGACTTAGAGTAAGCACTGCTTAGCAACAACTAAACATCAGTGTGTTATCAACAATATTCACACACCGAATCCAAAGCACAGCACTGTACCAGCTACTAGGAAGAAAATGAACTCTATTCCAGCCAAACCCAGGATGCGGTCCCACAGTGAAACCTCAAGCTTCAATTAAGTAGCCTATTCAGTCCCATAAATGATGAAAGTCAGGAATGAAAGAATGAAATTCAGAAAAAAAACCCAACATTTTGATAGACTAAATAATTTTTTTTGTTTTTTTAAGCCCTGTCTACAGTTTAAAAGTCCCACCTGTGGACAGGCACCCAATTTTTTCTTCTGAGTATATTTAAACTAGTGGTGTTGTTCTGCCAGCTTTTTGTATCACACCCTACAGTAGAGCTTTCCAAAACAGAAGTCACGATGTACAATGGGAAACAGGATATGACACCCAAAATTATCATTCTGAATGAAAAAGTTTCTGTTCTCTTTCCTAATGGTTACAGCTGTTAACCAGGAAGGAGTCTTGGACTCTGTCCTTTCAGCCAGGAATAGGTTTGTTATACTTAAAATTGAATTAATGGGTAAAATATGCCTAGGTTGCAAGCCCTGAGCAACCTTAAGCAGGAACAATTTGAGTTTTTCACAGCAATAATTGCTGTTACGGCTACAAATAGCACAAGAATGGAGCATCTCCTTGTGTGAGTGTTTTCAGATGCTAAAGATGTAAAGTGGCTGGGTGGCAATTCAGGGATTCTTAATGAAAAATGTAGTTACTTAAGTCTCTGCATGACTGTAGGATGAGCACTGTATAAAATATATAATTAGCATTTTTACTCTACAACCCCTACCAGTAAGCCAAATCAGTTCAGTTATTTGAGGTGTGGTGCAAACAATGAAGAAAGTCTTGGGCCTGAGGATCTGCAGCGTCTATGAAGCCCAACTACAAAGCCTTGGGTGTTGCAAAACATCAAAGGAACTGAGGGAGAGCAAAGGTCACTAGTGACAACCGCTGATTACAAAAACTATCTGCATATATAATGATGTGTTCTTATTTGTACTTATCTAGGATTTATTGTGATAATAATCTGCATCAAACACAAACAAACGCAAGCCATTTAGAGCAGTCACATAAAAAACAACAGTAGCTTTGAACATTTTCTCAAACCCAAAACACACTTCAGTCTCCAGATCTACCTCTCTATCCTGAGTATCAGCGCTCACCTGGAAAAGGTGAGAGTCAAGGTTATTGGAGTATTTAAGTACATACATAGAGATCACAAACTCAAGATCTGATGATGTCCAAGGAGGAAAGAGAATTTTAGTCAAATGCACAATGCCTCTAATGAAAGTGTTACCAGAACACTTGAAAATAAAACTTTTGGATTTAGCTTTGGAAAAAAAAAAAAGTTTGGTAAGGATGTATTATTATGCAAAAGCAAGATATTCCATTTTCCCCCTGTAGCTTCATAAATGATGCATTTGAGAATAGGAATGTTTACATAACTACAATCATGCATATATTGCGCCTTTAGCAATTTCAATAATATAGACAGAAAATGGAGTGTCTTCGTTATGAACTTCATATGGACAACTTCATAACTAGCACTGGAGTTAGATAATAAAATGAAATAAAGATAGCACTTTAGGCCATATTCAAAACTTATTTCCATTTGTAGAGATCAAGGGTATAACAGGCTCTTTATTTGTACACAATACAGTAACTTTACTCAGAGAACTATGCATTTTTCCTCTAGCACAGTTACATGATCCATGAGCTTCCATATAAAAAAATGCGTTTAGCTCTTCAAAGTTATTTCTTATGGCTAGTTCCCAAAGGTGAACCACATGATAATATCAAAAGATACTTGTTATTTACTGTGTCTTTCCACCACTAAAACCCCACAAGCCTTGGCAAGAACAGCAGTTGTTAATATAAGAGTGGGAATATAAAGTAATTTGACTATACTAAATTGCATGTCAAAAAGAAATGAGTACTGTAGTTATCAGCCATTTTCCTAGTTATCACGTGCATTCAATATGATAAGCAAAGAGTATCTTAGTGAACCTTGAACTCTGCAGAGATGTAGATGAATTAGAGCTTTGGAGAACATGCTTTTTTCTTATCAGCATACAAATAGATAATAGCTTGTTTTTGGCAGGGATTCTTTATAGCTAAAGTACTTCCCCCTCAGGGAATCATACTGTCATTTGTTTTTATTTTCAAAATGAAAACAAATGGCACTGTAACTCCTAAGGGTGAAAATGACTTCAGTCTACTTTTTCCCCTGCACTCCCATCTATTCATTTTCAGTTAGATGGAACATAGATATAGTTTTTTCCCCCTTTGGCTTCCATTGCCACAAAATGTATTCACTAGCTGTACAGTAATTAACAGCTCTTGACTGGAAAACTGCCAACACGTACAGCGTGACACTCTTCCTTTGAACACTAACAAAGTGCATAAGTAATTTATGTTGGATTAAATATCCCTAACAGGGACCCTTAAGTAACCCAATCACTTTAACCAGGCTCCACATGTATGCTCCTGTGCAGTGAAAATGTCAGACAGTGATAACCCACTAATAGCACAGTTCTAACTATATTCCAGCCATTAGCATTTTATGACATCAATTCTCATTAAATCTGGCAAGGAAAAAGATACTAATGTTTCCCAATTTTGCAGCCAAGGTGGAAGAGAAATTGAGCAAATGTAGACAGGTGCTGTCTCCCAAAAAGGATTAACATTTTTTAAAATGTAGTTGCAATTTTCTGTTAGTACCTTTGTTTGTATTGAAAGAAAGACAACAAAGAGGTAAGGGCTACAAGGACCTCAGTGGAATCCAGCCAAGAGTGAAAGAAAAGACTGGTATTTCAGCCATTGTGCTCCCTGCTAAAGCACTGTGCCAACTCATCTTCCAACCCATTATATGAAATTTAATTTAACCTGCTATGCAATTAATTCAGATGTTCAGCCTATTTTTCTCATGGCAGAATCCCTCACACAATGCCTTATTTAAATATTAATCAGTCCTCTTTCAATTAGGACTAATTTGCTTCACAGGGTTTCTCTCATCTTCTGATTGCAGGAAAATGGAGGTAACTTGCAACGTTTGAGGATAATTAACATGGTATTTTTATAATACTGATACATCAAATGGGACCTTAATGAACCCCGCTGATTCCATTTAGTAAAGCATGCCTCAAAGTTATAATCAAGAGGAAAGCCATTGCCATCTGTTTAAAATACTAAGGAGCACAATTTAAACACAGAATAGTTATTTCTTTAAACTGTCCATTGTAGGGGCCTGCAAAAGTCATTTTTTTCATGGAAACTAATTGTACAGTATTTAAATTTGAACCTTTTATAACATATATGTAAACAATATCTTCCTAAAAAGTAGAGGGCCCTCTTAATTAAACGTTGACAACCTCAGATATAAGTAATGTTTGTTAATGTTAATTTTCCAAACATGCTGTGCATTTGATACAGAAGCAAAGAGTCAGATTTTACTCTAACGAACATAATATTTTGTCCTCAAAACACAAAATCCCCCCCCCCACCAAAAAAAAGAGAAAAAAAAAGGTGGGGGGGAAAGAGCTGTAGCCTTTGCAAAATAAGGGCATATGTTGTTCATTTGTTGGTTACTAAGAAAGGCAAACAAGTTAACATTTACACATGACCAGTTGCTCACAAAATGTTCCATCTGCTACAAAGAAGGTCGAAGTTCACCTTTCTAATGTTTAGAATTGCTCTACTGTTCCTAGGTAACCTGTAGTCAAAACCCATGTGACTGAGATATCAGATCCTGACTTCATCATGAAAGAAAAGTCTTTAGTGTGAAAAACAACAGTGAAACACAGAAGATCAGACCCCTTGTTTCATTTTCACTCCCCTGTAAATTTTAAAAGTTCATGATTAAGTATTGACTGAGCCATAAAACTTGTTCTTTCTAAAGTCAAAAATATTAGTACACACGACCTGTTAAAGATTCGGTATTTTGCTTTTCTTGTGTAAATATACTCTCCTGAATATGTGACTATGAAAAAGGAAATGTCATCACTCTGTAAATGTCAACAATTTACTATAAAAGAACATGGTACAAACCCAAAAAATTTAGTCACAGCAATTCTGAACTTCTTAAACACGATTTCTGGCAGCTCAGGTCTGTGTGGATTCTCAGGCATCTAAAAGTATATTTGTGCCCTCATCAGCACATTTTTCAGTAGTTGCAGGTCTACCAACAAACCTCTTCACAAAAGCAGTGTGTACTTTCACAAAACTTTGTAGTAAGTTAACGATTTTGAAATTTCATTATCCTTGAAACAGGCTATGTCTGACTTGGGAAAGATTGTTAATCATGCTGAGAGACCACCTCATCTTAAAAGCCATGCATACTTCAGAAATGGATCAAAACCTCAGCTCTCCTCACTGGGCCTCCATAAATTATAGCAGCATTGCTAAAAACTGCCCAAAAAAGAAGCATGGGCAAACTGTTTTTGCTGGTGGTTTTCTACCCACCCAAGGCTAGAGGGGACATCTGGGAGGACATGAATACAAGCTAAAGGGAGCAAAGGGAGAACAGTCAGCTTTCTAGCAATCTTTGTCTAAGTAGTGCCATCTCTAGAGGCCCCTTTTGAGCCAAAGCAAACTTGTATTGTATGTAAATTGAACCATAGCCATCCTTGGGGACTGGGCTTAAGCCAGATAACTCTCTGATGCGGATACACAGAAACTAAGGTCTTTTAAGCAACTTTCATACGCCTATGCTCAAACTTTCACTAGCTGGAAACTACACTACACAACAGATGTTTCTCTGATACATTTGTTTCTATCTTTTTTTTTTTTTCCAAAAAGCCACAAATGTGTTAAAGACCACCTAAGGGCTGCTGTTGATAGAAGTGATAGAGATTCTGTATGAACTCATGGACAAGTAAAGGTAGAAATATGGAAGTATGTGCAATATAACCTTGACCTGAATGTGAAGGTTCACTAAACCTAAATAAACACTATGTCCAAGCACAGGAAGGATGTTTATTTGCAAAAATCAAGAGACATTTACTTCCATTCTATATTCTCTTTGGGGTTAATTTTAGCAACTTTTGAGTACTCCAGATCACTACTTGCTTGAATTAGATGTGTGGATCTGAGTACTTCAAGGCATTTAACTTTATAGACAATGTAAGGAAGCTCTTCTAGTTTGGGAACCATTTCCCAGTAATCAAGAATTACTCAGATTCTTCAAAATTATCTTTTCATTCACCACTGCCTTTATCTGGCTGAACTTTGGCAAGCTTCTTCTCAAACCAGTTTCTATTTTTTTAAGGTACCTTAAACTCAGCAAATTCTGATGCTGGACATCAATAATATCAATAATACCTTTTCAAGAAGGCCATCTGATCCAAAAGGGTAAGACACTCTTGCAGGTCACATTATCTAGATATTACTGGATATGCTGGACCATTGCATTTTGTTTTCTTCACTGTTAAAGGGTAAAGAATCAGAAAATACTTGGCAGTAGAATTATAACTCGTAGTTGTGAAAATCTTATGATTTTAGATCTCTCTGAAAGGATGTAGTAAAGCAAATTTGTTATCTACAGCAACCATATGTGGTAGACAGCCAATAAATAATATATTTCTGTCAGACCTGAAAGCTCTGTAGGTAGAATGACTATCAGCTCTTTAACATGAACATGAAGAAGGCCCCACTTTGTATAGCTAGTGCCTTTCCCATTGCCTAACCGGAACTAGTCAAAAAAGTGTTCTAAAATGTCAAATTCTACCAAAAAGATTATCCTGGATGCAGCCTGTGCTAAGATGATTCCAGTGCTCTGCTTTGGAATTATCCTGCATAAATCTTTTTAAGATACATTGCCACTGACTATTCTGTGTATTCTCTTGTAAAGAGTAAAGGATCTCTGGGTTACATCAAAGATGTAACAGACCCATAAAAGAGTTTCTTGTGCTGCTGATAGTTGACATACAAGTGTGTCTTGTGTCATTCAGCTGGCTGTTTTCTGCCTTCATGCTTCATCTGGCACAACTCATCCCTGTCTATAGAGGCATTCAGAAAAAGGAGGTGACAGGCAGCCACTGCTGTGAAGAATGAAGACTGTAGTGTTTAATCAGATAGTCCATGGGGTGAGTCTATGCTTGGGTGAGATTTATTGCTAGCACTGGACACTCAGGAATTTTGCTGGGTCCATGAAACTTCATCCTCATAGATCTATTCTTCAGAAGGAATAATGAGAAAATTCTCACTTTGTAAAAAAATTGTAAAAGCAGATCAATTAGTTGCACCCTTGAATGCTATAGCTAAGGTGAATGCATTCAACTGAAAGACTGAAAAACTGACTGAGATAACTCAAGAGAAAACCTTACTATCATTTGAGTATATATGCCTATTTATCAGATTTATTATCCAGATAATTTTAAAATCTTTTATTATGGTGGCTATAGCACCTCCAGTTCCAGATTTAATGGCTAGTCCATAAGCTCCATCTGGAACTTGTTCAGTAATAGGACAGTTTTTACCACGCAGTTCCTACAAAGGATCTGACTCCACTTTCACTTCTTAGCTGAGACACCTCAAGGAATAATAAAGCTGGATGTGCAGAATGAGGTCTGCATTTATTTTAGATTCAATAAAACACCTGTAACAAAACAGTAGGGCCAGCTAAAAGTGGAGTATGTTTGACTTAATTTTAAACATATTTCTATTTTCAAGTATGAACTGCTGTTTACATGTGTGCTACTACATTTAAAATGGAAAAATAAATATATTATAAAAAAAACCAGCAAAAAACTCCACTGTAACACTAGAACAAAATCTAAAGCAGGAATAAAAATAACTTATTTCAATTAATTATCAGAGCAGGCTTAAAATTCAAAAAGTGCTCATTTTACCAAAATACACATTTACTGAAATGCCCATGATGGAAATTGTGTGACTTTTTCAAAAGCAATGGTATTATGGGTTATTTCCAGCCCTTATTCCTGAATGTCTACCTCCTTTCTCCTGTGTCAAACATGGGACCTGACACCTGTTGGAGTAAGCCATAGTTTACACAACACTACATTGTTTTGGAGGTGTATTATACTTCTTCCTTTGTTTCCTGAGTCCACATAAATTTTGTAAATAAACACTCCCTCTCACAAGAGGGAAGAGTTTTTCATTTTTTTTCTGTTTTCTATGACTCAATTGCTCCCAGCACAACCACAGCACTAGCAAACAACTTTTTATACCATAAGGAAATATATAAGCAGCATGTTGGGAAAATAAAACAGATTTAACTATTTTGGTGCAAATTTCAAAGGGCCTGTATGAAAAAAAAAAAGTGAGTTGAACATGTTAAAAATACCATGGCACAGTCTTAAAGTACAAAAAGCAAACATCCATTCCTTTTACATAAGGCTCATAAAAAAAGATGGAGTGCAGCCATCAACACTGCCAGAAGTGTCAATAATTAACAGATTTGAAAATATAAGTAGCTTATGCCAATCACACACATTTGGCAAATGTGGCAGCCACATATTTGGCAGTTGCATGTGCTACCTGGCTACTACATCCTCACTCAATGTTCCGCATTGGCCAGAAAAAGCAGCTTTGAACTCTGCTAATGTCATGGATGAATGGCAGGTCAGGGCATCCAGAAAAGCAGCAGGACAATGTACATTCCTGTCAAAAGTTTTGTAGGACTAACTGACAGGTAACTACGCATGACATAGCTGCTCACTCACTCCCCTGCCCCAGCAAGATGGGGAGAGATTTGGGGAAAAAAAAATAAAATGGGTTGAGATAAAGACAGTTTAATAGAACAGAAATGGATGTGGGAAGAAAAAAATTAATAAGAGAATAATAGAATTGTGAATCTCAAAAAAATTATGCACAATGCCATTGGTCTCCACTTGCTGACAGATGACTAGCCAGTTCCTAATCATCTGCCCCTGGCCAGCTTCCCCCCCTGCCAGTTTAAATACTGAGCATAATGTTATATCTATGGAATACCCCAGTGGTCAATTGGGGTCAGCTGTCCTGGCTGCATCTCCTTCTGGCTTCTCACGCCCCCCTGGCCTCCTTGCTGGTGGAATGATAGGAGATGCTGAAAAGTCCTTGACTTGGGGTAAGCACTGCTCAGCAACAACTAAAACATCAGCATGTTATTAACATTATACTCACCCTACATCCAAAACACAGCACTGTACCAGCTTCTAGGAAGAAAAGTATCTCAGCCAAAACCAGGACAGCTCCTTATACCACCCCTCTTCCTTCTCTTAATTACATTGATACTGCTGTCGCCACATTGGAGGGGATCTCGACCACAAATGAGAAAATTCCCTTTTGGGAAAGAAAAATATAGACAATTTCCTTAACTAAATATTTAGAAGCTCACTGCTTCTCCTCAGTAAGTGGAGACTAACCAATACTTCATCAATCTACCCATTAAAAGGGTAGCCAAGTCTCCATTTAGACATTGCCTCAGTTTGAAAACATTTGAAAGAAACATGTGCCATCTCTGAAATACAAGGCAAAAGCTCAACGAACAACATGAAGTGGAGGTAACTACCAAATTCTATTCTTTTGAGCCTGCAGTTTCCTTTCTGAAGTACAGAGGAGAGAAGTTAAATCAGAAAGAAAATTATTTTGTCTCCAGGAGCAAAATGCTAGAAGTGGACTGCAAATAACATCTACTCCATTACCAGAGGGATGGGGATGAGTTCTACAAAGGCTTAGCTTCCACTGGGAATGAAGATACTGTCCTGTTCGATCGTGGGATATGCTCTCCTGTTCTGGATTTGCCAGCCTGATGCACAGAGTTGCCAGCAAGAGACCCATTATCAGATCCCAGGGAACGAGACCTGAACAGCTCCTGGTTGGAGCCATTTGCAGCATTTTGCATCCATGTCCCACTCCTCATCAAAATGCACTACACCAGAAGAAATGAAAGGTACCACTCTATGTTTTTTCACCATCCTCTCACTTCTATATACAGTGGGTGAATCACCCTAAATAACAACCTTTTTCTACTTCATATTTACACCTATTGTGTTGCTGGACAACAAAAATAATGTCTAGAGAGAATTGCTGGAGACTCAGATTTACAATCTGAATGAGAGAAACATTTGCTTTGCATCTGCAGCTACATTGATACAGAAATTATTTTAAAATATGAAACTGAGAATTTTGAAGAACTAGTCACTTCAAGTCTGAGCATTCCAAAATAAACAGATAAAAGTGTCATTGCTAAAAGAAATCACAGCTTGACAGCATGGAGAAAATAAATATAAGTGCTTGCAGCAATACTTTGAATGAAGAACACAAATATCTGACAGATGACACCTTTTTCTTGCCCAGTTCAGGAACTGCCAACAGGTTAAGCTCTAAAGCAAATTCAAAATCATGTATTCTGGCAACTCGTATTTCTACTGTAGAAATTTGTCTGAGCTATTTTCAGAAATGTTGCCTGATATAAGTATTCCAGTAATTTCTGCTAAGCAGTTAAAAAGTAATAAATTTACAAGATCATGCATAAGAAGTATTTTCAGCTATAAAGTTTCAGAAAATAAAATGTAAAATGGAGGCCTAAAAGTATTTTGTTTCTTGATAAACCCATTACAGGGAGAACAAAAAGAAAATAATGAATGTTTTTTCCAACATCCCGGGAACCTGATCTTTGAATTACAATAGAATGTGGTCCAAGATCAGATTTACTATTCTTGGGAAAAAAATAAACCTTATATTTTTGTTGGTAGTGCTTTTCCATAGCTGGTATTTTTGTTGGTGGAGGTTTTCCATTGCTGGTTCTTTACCATAGCTTTCATCATACAAAAAAAACCTTCAATTTATACTACATTACTACCTAAGGACATAGAAAAGAACCTTGTTTAAGTGGGAACATAGTCTATGTATTGTGGATGTTACATTTCAAAACTTCCAATGGTATTAAAATCATTTAGTTTAGCATTAGAAACTTTGATGGGCAAAATTTGCAGCAAATGCTTAGATTTGCTTGGATAGAAACTCTCACAAGCTATTTCTTTGCTATGAGATCACTTTTGAAAGGATTTCAGCACCTGCAGAAATTTTTCATTTTTGGAGGAAGAGGAAGCCAGTGAGTAAAGGCAGGAACAACGTGTCTCATACTTGATGAAGGTGAATGAAGACATGCCAGTGAACGAGAGCACATTATAAATCTACTCGGCCAAATATAGCATGGATATGGAACAGCTGGCTATGCCTGCCACTCCCGCTCATATTCTGCTACATCCACTGATATCTAAGTACGTACTAGTTATTACATGTTAAAGTTTGAAGAATCCATCCATCACTTCCAAGTATTAGTCTCAGCATATGGCTCTTTTGCGCACAGATGGATCCAGTTCTGCAGCCCATATTCAGCATAATGATCACAAGTAATATCCTTGGACTTCCCTGTGATCTCATGCAACTTTAATTCCACTGACTTGAACGAAATTCCCCTGATTTACAAAACTCTGAAGGAGCTCTGGACCCTTGTTTTAGTGACCTCAGTCACAGAGGCACTATTTGACAAGAAAACGTTTATGTGATCATAAACTTTAACATACTGAAATATTAAATTGAAGATGAACACATTATGTGCAGTATTTCTCAAGAAAACTAATGAACTGTTAGCCAGTGAAAACAACAAAATATATTTTATTCTGCTCAAAAAATACCTGGCTTCTGATTCTCTACAGAAGTGTTGTTGTTTGGGTGTTGGTTTGGATTTTTTTAAAGTTAACCGTTTAAAAGAAAGGTAACTCTGGGGAATACAAGGCAATCTAAAGAAGAGTTAAAGTTTTAACTTCAGAAATGCAAAGCTTCTTAAAACATACTCAGGAAAACAAGCTGTATGCACTGATAAAATTGTATGCAGTGATAATTCCCCCACATCTCCACTTTACTACAAAGTGCAGGTATTGTTATGTTAAACAGAAAAATATTTTTCAGTAATTCAGTGAAATCCTATTTCCCAGCAACTCTTTCAAGATGGGCAATGTTATTGTAGTATTTTCACAATGCATGATTACAGAACTGGTTAATAAGAAAACCTAAATGAACAAAGAACCTGGTAAGAAATGGCAGGCATGCCCATCTCCAGGTCACCAGTCCTGAAAGGTTAACAGATGAAAGGGAAGTTGTACTGTGAATTGACAGGGGAGTAAGAGGCTTTTGCCCCCATTAGTGCCGGCCAGCATGAGCTCCCATATCAAAGCCAGCACTGTGCAACTGTGCTCACACCATTAACATGGCACCAGACCACCCAGCAGGATCACTGTAGCATCTCAAGGTAGACGTCAAACATGGCTTTTTTTGCCATTCCATGGGGCAGAAACAGATGTGTGAGATATCCAGAAAAGCTCTGTGCAGAGACAGACACCAAAGTGGCAGAAACACTCTTGTGCAGCATCTGTCATCTGCCGTAAGGAGCAGTTGGCCAAGGAGATTACTTACGGCCTATTGCAGAGCTCCTCCAAAGCCACACACCACTGGAAGAAACGTGTTGAATGTGTTCTTGTTTGTTTTTGCCAATGGTCATGCAGTTAGCAGCCAAGCAGGGAGACTAAATTTCCATTTTGGTCAATCTAGTATTTTCTACAGGCCCTACATGTACCTCACCAGAAATGCTGAACATTTGCAATATTTGAACACAGGGTGTAATAATGACGATATTACATGTGGAAAGATCACACTAAGCACATGTTGCTGTTTAACATTTCCTCTGAACCACAGTCTCCCTGTGAGGATTGGACTGTTTAATATGGTTATATACAGAACACAGAAAATCCAAATGTCTCATGTATTTCAGCTATAGAAAATTAAATGCTTAGTATTAAATGATGAAAACTGTCATTTCTCCTGCAGTGCTAGCTTTCAAATGAGAATCAGTCTTATCTGTTGCCTTCATGAATACTGAAATAATTAATTGATTAGTCAAATGTTAACAATTGTTACTCAGGCTGTGCCATAAGATTATGTACTCACACTGAGAATCAATGGTAATTAAGTAGTTGATCAATGTAAGCACATTTTCAATGTGTACAAAGCTCCAAAATACCAGTCCATTTAGAAAACTAAACATGACAAGAGAAAACTCTTCATTGAAAGTGAGTTTTCTTCACTGAAAACTATTTTATCTTCAGTGTACTGCTCAAAAATGTACTCTTTTCCCTTTCTGACATGGAGTAGAGGACGCCATGACATTGACGTTTTAAGTTCAGACCTAAAAATGAACACCTCTATTAGACATTGTACCCTATCGTAGATAAAATCTGAGTAAAGTAACCAAAGCAGACCGGTATTCAAACAATTCTGGTGCCAACTGGAAAAAAAAAAAAAGGAAGGCAATGGAACATACCCATTTATCAGTGTCTTTGGTAGAGATTACATTGAAGCATTTCCGATGTACACTTCTGTACTGTTCAACAGTCTTAAAAAACCTTCAAAAAGTATTTCTAATATAATTCCCATTTAAACTCTCATGTCATAGATGGAACTGATCTGCCTAGTCATGAACATGTCATTATGTGTTGTACTGCCTCAATTTTATATGTACATGCATACACAAGACCACACACATAAAAGTGCACTAAACTGACTATAAAATGAGATGGAGCTCATTAAATCAAGAAACTTACATTACAATTTTTAAACCTCACACTTATTTCAAAATATTTTACAATCGGCTTGCTTTGCAATAATTCCCCCTCTTTCACTAGTAAATTGTCAAAATATTTACAAAATCCAAAGAAGTATTAAGAATTTCCCATACTTGCAGTGATACTTAATTTAACTTTCCCAAGTTCCAGTGGATACAGTCATAACAAAAAATAATATATAGGTATAAGGGAGTCCCCAGTGAATCTGAATGTTATATATATATTTTTTTTGTATGAGGTGAACATTCGATAACCTGTTCCAAGAATGATGTCAACCTTTCAAAATAAAATCTATACCGGCTGTTTAAATCCAAAATGAAATGCTATATAGCTCATAACAACTGATATTCTATCTTGTTTGGCTTTTTATTTCATCATCACAGAAAATGAAATTTTGGTTTTACATGATTACATGGAAAACTTGAAATAGACAGAAAAGGACAGCTCCAGCAAAAGTTTCAGAGAAAATCTAGGACTTAAAATGTTTCTTGCCTATCTTTGCTACAAGATCTGAACTATACGTTTTATATCCCATAAATATATATAAAACACAACACTGCGAAAACCAACATTTTCTTTTTCAATTAACCATACTGAATATTTTACTAGTGTTTTCGTCCTCTGAGTATTATGTAAGATATTTCTGCACAAATGTATGTGTAAGGAACATGTTTAAATATATTTGTATGCAGAAATATAGTATTTCCATATAAATATCAATATTTTTCTGCATAAAGACCGAACAGGACTTTAATAATACAATTTTTGCTCTTGCTGCATACACATAGCTGCTATTGATGTTAGGGAAAAAAAAAAAAACCAAAAAACAACAACCCAGAAAAGCCTTGAAGAAAAATGCTTTGTAGACTGAAGAGGATTTATCCAGTATTTAAATTAAAGCACATAATACTCTGACCCTGAGTAACTTTAATTCTACTGAAATATAGACACCATAATATTCAGTCACCTCCTCTCTGTATAAACTGGGGCAATTGCCTGTTCCTCCTCACTTCTTAATATGTTTGATTAATAAAGACAACAAGGCATCTTTTGTCTGAAAGTTCCCTTCATCAGGCTAATAAACAAGACAAAAAATGATGAAACACTTGGTATAGGTTTGCACGCACTCTAAAATAACCATTCTCTCAGCCTTACTGCACTGCCTGGAGAATTTCAGCAGGTTTGTCTAAGAAAATATATTGGCCTGTCCTGACTAGAAAAAATATAAACCATAATTTTAGCTGTTGTTTTCATTCCTTTTATACTGACCAATAACTCAGTTTTCTTATATCTGGCAATGCAGCCTTTATAACATAATTTGGTTTGTACTGGCATTTTTTGACCATTTTTCTTTAAGTGTCATGTATCTCAAACAGCTTTACAAAATGAATTACTGTGTTCGAACAAGCATTTCTGCAGTATGATATGAAGCCCATGGATCAATCTGTAGGTAGTAAAAATTGAAGGAACATGATTGTTTGTAGTTGTGGATTAACCTTTGGAGTTTTCAGATATGGAACTCAACAACCACCTACTGAAAGAAAGTCCTGCCATGATGGCTTATATGAAGGATAAAATCTGTAACAATACAATGTCACCTAATCGAGTTTGTTCTGAGACCCCTCTAACTCAAGCCTTAAGAGCATGATGTAGGTCCCAAACATACAGTCTTTACTCACGTGCACTACAAGCAATTCTGCAAGTCTGAACTTCTAGATGTTCACAAAGATGGAGCAATAAATGTTCTGGGGCTCAGATATAAGAACTGCTATAAACCAACAATCACTGCTTTTGAGCATTTTCTAAGAGTTAATGAGTGTTACACAGAGGACCTTGAAAGGACAAGTCCAACATTTTAAATCTTATATCTCCTACTTTAGACATTATTTCTTTATCCTCCTTTGAAATGGGAGTATACAAAACGATAACTCTACTTCCAGAGTCATTGGGTTACTAGAATATTGTGTAATATCTTGATTACAGATCAAAGTATTGAAAAAAGTGTAAAAACAAGTAGAAAAAAATATGAAGACTTCTACAGATATGCCAGTATTATTTTAAACTGACTATTAAAAAAGGTTATTTTAATAATTAATCGAATAGCTGTATTATAATAGCAATAAATGATCTCAGATGTAATTAACTCAATTATAAACATTTCTTATGAACATATCAAAGATTGAAATTCATTAGCATATAAAAACCACTACAAGTTTTGGTCTATAAATATGCTCAAACAAGACTTTTAACTGCTGAAAGCAAAATGCACAATATCATCCAGAATTCATGAAAACCAATACAATGATATCAGGATATTCCTTCTATTTCACTCAGTCTTCCCAACTAGCAATCTTATCGTTATAGCTCATATAATTCCTGCTTTGATATACTATGAGCTATTTTCAGTCACAAATTATCTCCAAAAGCCCAGCTACCACTGTCTCAGATAATATTTCTGTTGACTTCAAAGCTTCTCTGGTTTACATAGTGCAACTCAGGCAAGTGTAAGATCAACACATTTATTACAAAGTTTTATTGCCTAAAACTAAAGTTAATTAACTTCTTTATGCTAAGTGGAGGACACCACAAGACCTATTGTTTCAGTCAAAGACATCAGTAATATTTTCAGGAGAGGGAGGGAAGGAAGAGAATAATTTCTAAGAAACGAAGAAGTTAAAAAAAAATAGTATGAGAAGCAAGTTAAAAGTGGAAGAAACACCATGACCACAATACCAAAAAATAGTTTAAAAAAAATGGTAGCACAAGAAAAAGAGTAATCTTGGACGGTGCACAGCAAATGAAAGGCATAATGAAAACTGCTCACTCACACTGTATTTTATTCTAAAAAACATATGGAATTCATGTTTTCAGTCTGTTAGTATTGAACACTATAAATGGCTTTAAATTTTGAAAACCAATAACATCCATGACATTGCTTTCTATGACAAGAATTATGTACAATATTATATATTAAGTATGAGCATGAAAATTTTACTGTTACCAGCTGTGGTATCTAAAAAAAGCAACTAACCCATCCCTATGCATTGATTACCACTGGCAGCAGGCAGCTTGCCTGCACAGAAAGAGGGAGAGGTGCACTTGCAAAATCCAAGCATAGGATTCTGAACTTGTCATGAGTCTTCACACTGCCTTCAAAGTACTGATAATACTTTACCTACCTAATTGTCTTCTCCAGCCTTCCAGAATTAGTGATTCTGTACACAACAGACCTAGCACCTTAAGGAATTAGCATGTATTTAATGGAAAAAAAAGTGTGTCCTTTAAAAATATCCATAATGATTGTAGCAAGAGGAATTAACAGACGTACAGCCATCAACATCCCCGTTCATTACAAAATATGAATACACACCAGAGACATTCTTCTTCTTCAAGTTCACTATGTTGTATGAATTTAGCATCATGCAATGTATGATTACTGAATTCAAATTAAAGCTAGAAATCAACTCAGCCCCTTTCTGCATGTGAAGCGTAATGAAGCTGTGAGATGCCCAGGAAAGAAATGCTTACTCAAGAATTGCAGCTCCTTTCTGCCTCTCCCACAGTTTAAGAGCGGGAAAGAAATCAGTGAGAGGCAGACTTGGAACTTTTTATGTTCTGCTTCCCCACAACGGGGCAGCCCCGCTTCCTTCCAACAGGATGGGGAAAAACAATGGCTCCTGGAAGCTTGCTTTCACAAACTTCAATGGCTTTCACATACAACCTTGTGCAATGGATAAACACTCATGCCAAGAAAGGGGAGGGAATACACTGTATTTCTTTCATCTTGTACGCAAACCCAATTTGCTCCCAAGCGACACACATCCTTCTTCACTGTACAAACTATCCCAAAGTGAAGTATCACGTGAACAAAAGAGTAGGCAAAAAACAACAAATGTAAACAGAACACCTTAAATTAAATTAAACTTAAGAACTACTCACTGCAAATTACCTAAATATGTGAGGATCTATTTAGGATACATAGAATTAAATTAGCATGAGAAATTTTTAGAAACTTAAGCAGAGGAAGAAAACAGAAGCTGAATTACACATAATCATGCCCTCATGTCATCTCTAAGAGTATGTCAAATTAGAGCGCTTAAGAAAACGAAGGAAATCTAAATGTGGTCCTGGATGGGCTGAACCTGGGCTCCATTTCAAAGGACTTTTTCTCCAGTTGTCTGCTGCCCCTTTTAAACCTGATAATGGAGACTTGGATCTGGTCAGCTTCAGACTGGCATTTGTCTTTGATGACTTATTTCTTCTGTGCCTGCATATCTCCTCAGGCAGCTAGTTTCTGATAAAGTTTACTCTAAAAAAAAGTCTACTATGAACAAGTAATTTGAAACCAATCTAAGTACATTTACCCTTTCCAACATTAACTTTCAAATCATACAAACTAATCAGGCCTTCGTAATTTGCAAAATCTGGAAAATGCCAGAGCTCCATGAAATAATGATTCAAATAGTGACAGTCTTCATTTGTGTTCAAGGCATTGTCCTGTATTGATGGTTGCTCTGGTGGCACAGTAGTGGATTACAAAGGCTCTGCTGCTTGAGTTGGTGATAAGTTTTAACAGCTGAAGGTGATTTGTTTGGGGCCTCAATCTTGCAACATCTTCTGCAAGCAGGTTTCAAATATTGTTCTAACTAGTGTTCCTGCAAATGAAGTAAACTGCAGATATGAGGGAGTCAGAGGCTCAGTATTATCTGGGGAAGCTGCTTTTCAAGTCTTGCAGCAGATCCTTGGACTTCTATGTGTTTTGTCAAGCTTGAATAATGTGAATGCATATGAATTTTCATATGAATATGAAATTCATCTATATGAATAAGAATTTCATCTGCACTTGAAGACATATTGTTCATTTTAGAAATACAGAATACATTTTTCTAAATTCACCAGGACATTGTGATATGATTTTCTGCTCAACAAAGAAAACCACTGAAACATCACTGCTAAACTGATACCATCAAAGTACGATTTAACAAAGCTCATAATCCAAGGGCTAAATCAGATTCCTTCATGTGAATAATTTTAGTAAAGCAAACAGTCCATACTATTGCAGACAAATTTCAGCTTTGGTACTGCAAACTGTTAGCTTTAAATGCACATGACTGCATTTGTGTCTTTAGGTGAGATTATTATACAATACCTACTTCATACAAAATGTGACTACAGTTCAGTAGTAATGATGCCTTAGGTTTTAACTTTTATATTTTTCAAATTCTGTACTGCTTAGTGTGAAACTCTGAAGTTTCTTGTAGCCTGTGAACTTCTGCTCTCTTGTGCTAGGTAGACATAACAAAGCCTGTCCGGGCCTGCTCTTCAAGGACACCTAGACCGTCCTAGGCCCAAAAAGTATAAACCAAAGAGCTAAGTGAACCTTGAAACGAAAGGTGACCTGGTATCTAGTGGATGCTGAAAAGAAAGCATAAAGCCCATCTCACAGGACGAGCTGGCAAGAACCACGCTTGAACTTACCTGTGGTAAGGTCAGGTAAGTGCCCTTTGGAGGAATCTAGATGGGAAACAATATGTCAAAAGAGCAGAGGCAGATTTATGAACATCTAAAATATTTATTAATATGTAATGATTATGAGGTCTCAAGCAAAGATTTAAAAGATCTTTTAATATATGCTCAAAAAAAATTTCCAGAAGTTAAAGTGGGATCTGCATTAAATAAAAAATTATGGGACCAAATTGGCATAAAATCATTTGATGATTACACCCGTGGAAATAAATCTGTAATAAATATATTGCCCATATGGCAAATAATTGTTGCAATATTGAATAATCCCTTCTCTAAATTCATAATTACAGTCCCTGAAGTACAATCTGATAACGAAACATTGCAAACTCCAGTTTCAAATTCTAGATCGCAGCTGGACATTAACGTGGGTGGAGAGAGGGCTCTCAGCCAGATGCAGCAAATACGAGAGATACAGATGCGCGCGAATTTGCATGTAGCAACGCGGGAGCGGGTGGCCCATCCGAAAAACCTCCATATTCTCTAACTGCCGCTAAGCTGCAGCCATGGGATCCCCTGAGGCCGGCAGATCTGGCACAGCCACCACCGTGTGAAGCCCCCGCGCCTCTGTAATACCTATGTAATACTTGTGTAAGACTTAACGACTGTTAAAATTAGTCCAGGATAGGTTAAGAAAAGGAAACCTAGAATCGTGTGTTAATCTTATTGGTCAATTAACAAATATAATCCACACTTCTGTGAGAAAGAAGGAGAATTAGAAGAATTAGAAGAAATTAGCCACAGAGGGCTGTGGCCTATTTCTCCAAGCAACTAGACAATGTTAGCCAAGGGTGGGCTGAGTGCTTGAAGGCCGTGGCGGCTACTGTCATCCCCATTCAAGAGGCCCGGAAACTCACCCTTGGACAATACATTGTAGTGTATGTGCCACATGCAGTAGCAGCAGTACTTGAGCAGAAAGGAGGACGTTGGCTGTCCAGCAACTGAATGCTTAGATATCAGTCAGTGTTGTTAGAACAGGAAGATGTTACCCTGAAAACAACTTCCGTTGTTAACCCTGCCTGTTGTAACCTTAACTAACTATGTGCCTGAGCATGACTGTTTGCAGACAGTCGAGGAGGTCTATTCCAGCAGACCAGACCTGAAGGACGTGCCCCTAGAAAATCCAGACTGGGAGCTGTTTACAGATGGGAGCAGCTTCATGAGAAATGGTAAATGAATTACAGGTTATGCAGTAACAACTCAGGACAAGGTGAGCAAGGCGAAGGCCCTGCCAGCAGATGTGTCATTGCAGAAAGCTGAACTGATTGCACTGACGAGGGCCTTAGACCTGAGTGAAGGAAAGAAGGTAAATATATGGACTGACTCTAAATATGCATTTTATGTTGTCCACGCCCATGGAGCCATCTGGAAGGAGAGAGGACTGTTGAATTCTCAAGGTAACCAGATCAAACACGCTGAACAAATCCTTGCCCTCTTAGAGAGCATCAAAAACCCCACAGAAGTAGCTATCATGCATTGCAGGGGTCACCAGAAAGGGAAAACCACTCCAGAATTGGGAAATCACTTGGCTGATGAAACAGCAAGAAGGGC
>VZTI01000475.1:0-29987 GCA_013397865.1 Struthidea cinerea | reverse complement strand
TTGTTTATGAAGATGTTGAAGAGACCCTGTTGAACTCCCACAAGTGACCAGACTTCCTCTGCTACTACTGTTTTTTAAACTCCCTAGCTCTAATATTGACCAGTTTAATTTTCTCCACTCCTTGCTACTATATAAAAAACTGATGTACTGCTAAAGGATAAGCAAACTAATAATCTGATAACATTTACTGTAGTGTCATCTTTGGAGGGAACCTCTGGGAAACACAGAGTTATAGATTTTAAACTAGTGTGGTGTTTTGCTTTAAAAGACAGGTCCCTGCCAAGGAAGGTGGGGACCTTCCTGGAATGGGGAATATGATCCCCTTCCCTCCAAATTATTGTAACTTCGAAATTACGGGGCTTTTAGGCAAAGATATGGGAAAAGGAATAATGGTTCTTTACTACAATATATATATAAACACACATATATACATGTATATATAAATAACAAGACAAACAAACAACAACAATGGCAGCAACAACAAACCAACACAGCAAACCCAATAACCAGTCTCTTCCCGCTCTTCAGGCGCTTTCCCCTTTGGTGCAGTTCCGCTCGCGACCGGCAGGGGCGCTGGTGGCTCCCTGCGGGCAGCGCGGGTGCGGTGATTCCCCGCGGCTGCAGGGGGCGCTGTGGCGCAGCTGGGAGACTGCTCCACGCCGTTAATGGCGGCAGGGCCGAGCCGGGAGGTCGCGGGCGGCAGCCGGTCGCGACTGCCGGGCTACCGCGCAGAGGTGGCCCGTACGGGGACACCCCACACGGTGGTTCCGGACCCCCCACCCGGACAGGAAGCAAAAAAATTAATCAGACTTGCAGTGCTGGAAAGCACAGCAGACCGGGATCTCGGAGTCCAACACACAGGAGGGGCCGCGGCAACGGGTCGCGGGCAGAGGGTCCGGCGGGAGCCGGTCCCGGTGTTTTGGCACCGCACGCGCTGGTTCTGAGCTCCGAGCTGCCAGGCGGCAGGGAAGCAGGCAAACAGCTCCTTCCTCCCCCAAACCCGGAAACAGGACCAAGCAAAACCCAGCCAAGCCTTCGGGTGGCCCCCTAACTTTTTTCTACGCTGTATCACCTGCAACCCGCCCCCAGCCAGGGCCGCCAGGGCCGCTTCAATGCAATGTTCTGACACCCAGCTTCATCTTTTGTTTCCTAACTGCCCCATTTGTGTCTCAGGCAGCACTGTCCCCCTGCATTGTCCTGCTTCTAGGTAGCAGATGGGAGAAAAATTCACTGAAAAAAACAAACCCAGAACATGTGGGAAAAGTAAGGAAGAAAAAAACCTTGTAATCATTCTTCATTTTTCTGTTAACATCAAGAGTGGAAATAAATTACTTTTAGTAATCTTTGAACCACACTAAGTAATGGGATCAAGTTCATGGAAGACAATAACATCAAAAGCACAATCTGACCTGTACAACTGCCGTAAGAAATTCAAAATGCTGAAACCGGCAGAGGCTGCAGAGCTTCTGTGATGCACATTCATGAAGAACTTGTTACCTAAACTCCAGTGTACTCTGTGGACATCGTACAGATACTGTAAACCCTTAAAGCTTGTACCTCCTGCAGCAATCAGCCAAAAAAGTTCTGCTCTCTTCTCTCCAGCTGGCATGATTTGCATAGAAATCACTTCACACATACCAGAGCACATACTGGAATCCTGCTTGATGTTCACAAGCCTGAATTCAAAGTTTTCAGGATGTCTTCTATACACGATAACCGAAGAGTCACAAAAGTTTTTGGTGATGCTAACTATTGTGTCTCATGAAGGTGGCACACTTGTTCTCATTTCGTTCCCATGCTTGGCGTAGTTTCCAGCACACTACAGAAAATCCAGGATGACTAAAAAATGCTTTTATAGGAGGATTTACTGGGCCACTACTGCCAGATGATGTTTCATTAAAGGTGTGTAACTTAATGAGAATTTTAAAATCACAGCTTTGCCTTGTTTCAAAGATACTATGCTAAATTTAGATGACTAAAGAAATTATTTGACTGTTTTATTCTAGTACAATAATACTACCGATGCCAATTTATCCTTTTTCTGTTACCCACCTGACAATAGCAACTTGCTGTTTTCCCTTGACCACAGCTGGCAGAGCATCCTGACTCCGTTATATTGCACCTGCCTTCCAGTTACAGTATCTTCCAGATCTTCCAGTCAGTAAATTGAATCCATGAAGTAGTTTCAGCTTTCTTTCACAAGACAACATAAAAACATTCTTCCATTCCTAGCAAGAAAAGGGAAAACAATTCAGGATTTGTGGAACTGTAGTCACATTGAAGTTTCATTGATGAATTTACAGAGCATATTCTGTCCATAATAACTGAACATAATTTTGTCATAATTTGGAATAAATAATGTAATTATGTATTCAAAAAGCAAACATTGCTATCACCCATCCAAAATCAAAACTACAGGAGAGTTCAGAGTAAATCTCAGTAGTTCCAATGCATTTGTCAACTACTGCTAAAATAGTAGCATTACTTCTTACTCTATTGTCAGAACAAAGCATTTCATACTCTGTGTTTTGGTTGCGTAAATACCAGGGAGAGTCTGACGCTCAGCAGTCACATTAAGGTAAGTATGTACCAACGTCCTGTGAACTGACAGAGCATTGACCTAAACTTGCCTTATCATTTTTTCCAGTTTCTAGAAAATTTCCCCCAACCATTAAGAAGTCATTTAAACCCACCTGTTTTCTTTTCCTCTACCTCTATTTTCAAGCCTGAAAGATGCTGTTTTTCAGGCCAGAAGATTGCCTTTCACGAGCTCAGAAGAGAGAACCCCCTAGGATTTTTTCACTATGAAAAATTCATGCCACTCTCCTGGTACATTGCATCAGGAGTTTTAAGACCATTTTCCTTGGGACTACAAATCCTTGGCCAGGCATGGCTTTTCCATTTAGGAGAGTTCTGAACACTCATCCTTCTCTCCAAATCTAATGTAAATAATGTATGGTAAATAAGTATGGTAAAAATAAGTATGGTAAAAACTCCATGGTGTCAATCAGCTTGAATCTAGAAAAGCAGATGCACTTTGAAGGCTTCTTTATGTTTAAAAATGTGATTTCTCAGGGAGTGAGCTGTCCAGATTTCTTTTAGTCCTGAACTTTTTCCTTCTGTACTAAATTTATTTCAACATACCTATATAAGCACATGTTCAGATATGAAATATAGAAGGATATATATTGTAGCAATTAGAGTTGTTTTATACCTCAAATATTTGGTTTTGATATATATAAAATTACAATGAGACTTCGAAAGTAGCACAGAACATCATAACCTCAGTAGAGTGCTTCAGTATTCACTGCTTCCTTCCTCAGCTAGAGATGGGCACAAGTCAGTTGTGTCTTCCAAAACCAATGTTATCTGGTAACCCCTTCCTTGGTGAAAGGACAGTGGAATGCAACCTGAGTTTTGGACTCAAAAAGGAGATCAAAATCAGGCCTTGTTTTTAAAAGAGAAAAACACAAGGAGCTAGTTGTTTATCAGAAAAATCATTGATTCTGATCAGACTTTGATGCACTGTTAAAAACTTCACAGTCTTTGAAAAAAAACCTAGTGTGATGTACTCAAGCTAATTTCCTTCAGAGGCCATCAAAATTCCTTTAGAACACCCTTATGAAGAGACTCCTTGACTTTTTGATGACCTTTTGGATAGAATGACGTACCCAGCTTTTACGAGTTTAAGAGTCTCTGAAGAGCTGCACTTAAAAAATACATTATACAAAAAGAAATCTCTCTTTAGACTAAAGACTCTGCACTATTCAGGCTGATATAGTACAAAACCTTTAGCAAACCTGAACATCTTTTCAAAAGCCGTATTTGTCACAGAAGAAAAACCAATTACACTGTAACCAAGAACTATGTAGGGAAAAAATACGGGTATTTAAACCCCATGTATTCTCTTAAGACCCATAGTCTATTAAGTAGTTCTGTTAAGAACTACAGTCACCTAATATTTCCTATTGACTTCCACAAGATGCAAAGATCTTGCAATCCAGTAGCATAACCCGGCATCACCATAGCTATTAAATAAGACCTTTTCCTTATATTCCATTTGCAGCATACCTGCAATTACTCAGAAAAAAAAATGCTTTTAAGGATGACAGTACTGAGATCACATCATAGAACACATCTATCAATGGTCAGATTCAAACAAGACCAAATACAAGGAAACACAGTGGTCCTCTCATTAAAATTAAATAACTTGTAAGCAGGAAAGTTAGAATGGAAAGTATCCACTCTGAGATACTGCTAAGCTACAATTAAAAGCTGCAAGTTAGGATGATCCTTATGATTTGCTTTAGCATTGGTCAAAGCAGAACATGCATTACTGCAAGCAATAAATACCAACTCTAACAAACATTAACCTTTGATATTAGTAACTAATGATAATAAAAGTGTATTTATACACTGTGCCCTTGCTATTTCCTGAATTAAAGTTGAAAATTACTTTTTACAATTTAATTGGTAAATAGCATATGAAAAGGTTCAAACTACAGCGTTTAAAGAGGACCAGCCCTCAAAGTGTTTGCCTGTGTAGTCCCTTGGAATTTGAACTCCTTCATCTCTTCATCTGTGTACCTATTTGAGAGGGAAGGACTTTTCCCCAGGGCTGTAAAATGTCATTTCTCTTGTCTATGAAGAAAATACTATTAGAATCCTTGAAATCAATGTTTATTTTTAACTTCAGTGGCTGAGGAAAAGAAGGATTGCAGGTAAAACTGCAAATCTTTTAATAGGTTTACAGTATCCCAAGAAGAGTAACCCCTAAACCAAAACTAGACAATAAATGAAGATACTTTTCTATTTTTATAAAGAAACACAGACTAGTTAAGGTCAAATCACTGCAGAGACTTAAGACACCTATTGAACAGGTGGGGATTCTCCAGGTGGACATTCCAGGTTGACTAAAGAAACTGGTTGCTTAGGCAAAAACTCAAACAACATATTTTCAATGTTGCTTTTATGGGATCTGAAGAAACAAAACGGAGTACAGATCTGAAGGAGAAAGACAACACAACTGAGGCATACATCTACACAAAAAAATCAAAGACTACCTACACTAAATCTAAGAAAAATTCCAAAGCAAAACCTGACTTAACAGAACATTAAAGTTTACATACCCCATTATCTTTTCATCAAAATTGCCTGTTTTTTCAGAGTTTTTTTGTTGATTTGGGAGTTGCAGGGTAGAGATGATGTGAAAGATGAGCTTGCTTCATTTCAAGGGACAATGGTAGCCCCATAATATGATCCCCCCTTCTTTTTTTTTTTTCACATTAGCTATTTCAATAGTCTCTGTGGCATTTCAGGAACGACACAGGAATGATAAGATTATAAATCTTCATTTCAGAATTATCAGTATAAGGAACACAGAAGTACATTACATAATGTCTGATCCCAGATGAGGCATGTGAAATTGAAGGATCTGAAAACATTAGTTAATTTAATCATACAGCACAATTACCATGAAAAATATTTTAAAAGTCCTTGTAAAACTTGTAGAAAAAGGAATAAATTGTTCATACCCGCCTTTTCATGTGGTTGTAGTAAGACTACAATTTTAACATGTTTTATTTTCTTTATCTGTAGGCAAAAAAAACCCCAAACTTTTGTTAAGCCATACTTACTGTGGTAGTTTTTCAAAAAGAAGTTATTTAAAATGGAAGAGCTTCTCTTGTATCTTAGCCCTGTTTCTGTGAGAATTAAGCAAGAAAAACAAAGAGAGAAAAAAGCCAGGGACTAAAAAGTATAGCTTTGGTTTTTTTTCCATACCGACATTACTTTGCAACCTCAGTCTTGAAGAAAAACATTCCCAGCACAGTCTGGCTCAAGCATCACAAAACATGGCAAATATAAACTAACAAGTGTTTCATATACTCTTAAGAGTCCATGTTTAGTCACAGATTTGCATCATCATTAGAGAAGGAATTCCTGTTGATCAATCCTGCATGCTTAAAAAGTTTTTTAAAAAAGTGAGGAAAACAACTGTCAAATTGTGCTTAGGATAGTTTTGTTGATACTCAGGCCCAACAATTTGGACTTATTTCTAGCCCTGTACTGCCTGTTTATGAGGCATTATCTCAAGAAGGCAACAAATGTTAAATGTTAACATCAGGTACCTGAACATCTTTTAGCTTTTAACAGTAGATATTTATTGAAAAACTCATCTTCATTTAGAGGGGTTTGGTTAGGACTTTTGAATGTCATACTGCAAAGGAGTTGTTCAACTGCATTGCTAAAAGCAATTAAGTGATTAACATGATTAAGGGTTTTTTTTTCAAGTATTTTAGGGATGACTAGCTCAAATGAAAGCTGTTGCCTTATTACAGAATTCAGGATAATAAAACATTTTTTTCCTGGATATACGACTGCATAGAAATAGAGAATGGTATTTTTCACTGAAGCAAGATTTTTAAATATTTACAAAAATGGAAAATATTTGTAACTGCAAGCAAAGGGAACACAAGCTGCCCACTCAGCTGCCTCAGGTTAATGAAAAACAAAGGAAACATTTTTGCTCATGCTTCTCTACCTTCTCAAGATAAAAACATCAACTACTTTTATAGGATTGAAATAACATCTGGACAGATGGTTTTAATGCACCCATAATATGACAATTACTTCAAGGTTATCTTTCCAAAGCATTTCTTAATTAGCAACTGCTTGCTATAAAAATCATCAAAATAGACTCTCCAAATTATGGTTCACTCTCACTATGTAATACACTACTTAGGCACTGGACAAACATTCTCACAAATGGAACAAAGACAGGTTTTCTTGTTTTTAAAGATAAACTAATTGGACTATCAGTTTACCTGTGGTTCCTAACGCAGAGCTTCTTGACAGAGAATGGGTTTAATGATTACCTTTTATAACCTCTGTACTTAAGCTGCTGTTCCTTCTGCATATTCTGGTTTCAGACATGGACATTCCTTGCTTGTAACTGGCTGGGAAATAACAGGAGAAATACACTTAACAAGGATTCCTGGACCCGATTAACACCAAACAAATATAAATAAATAAGGTAAGTGAAAGCAAGAATTGCTGATGGTGATAATTGAAGCAGTCTAAATACATGACTTTAAAAGAGAGACGTTGGGCACAAAGCTATAATGAAGTTCAGGGACCCAAGCCCTGCATTCTTCATGTGTTTTCTATCACAGGTTTAATCTTAGAAGTTGGATTCATTATGACTCTTTAAAAAAATCTTTAATTCAAAAGATAAACTTGATGTTTTTATAGCCGAAATGTTTCTGAAGACCACAATACCGAGACAGGTGTTCTGACAATTTAAAATGCTGCAGTTTCTGTAGCCAGTTACTACTTAATTTACAAAAAAACCCAACTTATGTTTCCTAAACATGATGCCTTCCAGAGTTACCATCTGTATAAAAGCATAATGATCTTCAGCATTCAAATTCAAGTAATTATAATTGCAGAGTCTTATGAGAGAAGAGACTTCTGACTAAATCCACTCTAGAGACTCAGGACCTAACCCGATCAATTTCCTTCACTGTCTCAGATTGTCTTTTAGACCAATACTAGGGGAAACGAGCAAAAGCCTCACCGAAAAAAATTGTAAGTCTAAATTTAAATTTGAAAACAAACTGTTTACATTCCTGTTCTAAACAGGACAAAACGTTGAGTGGAAGACATTCACCCTGAATCAATACAGAGAAGACTGGTGACTCCTTCTGAGGCAAACAGCTGCTAATTAGATAAATATAGTAGCCCACACTCTGTTTAGCAGATGCTTCCATCTCCGATGAACTGAGGCAGGGCCTAATTTAATGAAGAACAGAAAGAAAGTCTCCTAGATAAGAAGAAAACAGACTAGCTTTTGGGAAGAAGATAAAATCTGTCTGGACCTTTGGAGGAATTCAGAGGAAGGACTGGCTATAAAAGCTTGATCGTTCCAGTAAGGACATCCTTGAAACTGAATGTAGTCTGCGACAGAAGACACAGACATTCATTTGCTGGGTGGGTATGAGGAAAATCCACAGCAGGTCAGACATCAGATGGTGACATAACTTCTCCTCTTCGATTTCTTCTCTGAGTAGGTAGTTCGATGGAAGTCCTTTGCCTTTGAGCGAGTGTATGCATGTGTTTGTTTCCTGGTAATATTTACCTACACTATTTTGGACCCACATCATCAGCAAAAGTCAAGCAACATTATTATGCTAGAGTGAGATTTTGTTTTTATTCCCTTAGAAATTTCAACAAGAAAAACAAATGGGTGAAGAAAGCTTGAAGAAAAGAAAAGGAGAGAACAAAGGAAGAGAGGACAGACAATCCATTCAGAATCATGAACCCGAAACGATGAACCTACGAAAGCAGGCAAACCTTTTTCTTTCCCCCTCTTTGATCCATGTGTGAGGGGTTGGCAGAGGGAGGCAGAAGGGGGTATTTGTGCATATGCATCAGCCTACAAAAACCACTACTGTGTCCCAATTTAGCAAAAATATGCTAATATCTCAACAATGTGGTTGGTTTACATTGTCAGAAACTGCTAATTACTATAGCTAAATGGCTCTGATATAAACAGAATAAAACCCCAAGAATATGTTGTTGAAGTTATCCGTTATAAAAATAATTCAATGACTTTTCTGAGTTGATAACTGAGGCATTTCATAAACTTTATTTTTTTTTTCCACATGGACTTTTCAGAAGTTGTAGTGGGTTGTCCGGCTCATTGTTTCTGAAAGTTTGTTAGTGTTTATAGCCAGGAAATAGGCACTGGTACTTGAAGACAAGTGAAAATCTGTCTCCTCCAGAAAATTACAGATGCTTTAGAAAACAGTTGTATCACTTCCTCTCAGGAGGGACGTGGCATTTCTCTTAAAATTAATTTAAGTAACCTGGAAAAAGATTCTCTATGTGGTTTTAGTTTGATGGCAAGACTGGAAAAATACTGATGTCATTAGAGTAGCCATAACTATCAGAAAATATTAAGTAGCCCTTGCTACTTGTAGGTCACTACAAATTTAGGAGAACATGATCTTATCACCACCTGGCAGTATCGACATGATTCCTATGAACAAATATTTGAAGCAAGGAGAGGAAAACAGCTGCTCAACAACAAAAAAAAACTGACTCCATCCATGAAAGACAATTTCTGAATCTTAGAAAATTCAGAATTCACCAACTGTTTGTAACAGAATGTCATTGCTTAATCGGAGAGGAAAGGGCAAGTTCACCCATCCAAGGTTATATTTGAGACTCAATCCAAAAGACAGTTTAATAAAGGAAATGCACAGGCAGGCAAAACACAAATAGATGTACTTTTGAAAACAGCAGGAGTACACCACAGAGTACACACCGATCTTGGAAAGAAGAGTGAAACCTTGCAAAATTGTTTGATATATTTCTTTATAGAACTATATTTTGAAAGCCAGTAAAAATAAGTCAGTAATGACAATTACTGTAGTTCTATGATACTGAGAAGTAATTGCTGAATTACTAGAAATTGCTTACAAATACATCTCGTTTTATTTCAAGGTGGGCCTCGTTAGTGGAATCTGTATGATTGTTGGTACAATTATTGGCTCAGGTATCTTCGTTTCTCCAAAATCAGTGCTTGCCAATGTTGAAGCTGTGGGTCCTTGTTTAACCATCTGGGCAGCCTGTGGAGTTCTGGCAACATTAGGTAAAGAAGTCAACAAAGAGTCTGAATCTTTGCCTTAAATCTTTATATCTGCTGTTTCTGCATACTACTCTCATTTCACAAATTAGCCAATAGCACCTAGACCAAAATCACCTAAATCCTGCTGTATAGATGCATAGCAGTACTCAACCATAAATTTAAAATGGGGTGTTTATAGAAGAAGAATAAGTTTTTAAATTGTAAATCACACTCACAATTTATTTTGAAACAAAGTTTTAGTTTTTCCTGCTTCTGTAATAAAGAGAATACTCTTCTACTTAAATAACTGGTAATATGTGAAATTTACTGGTAGTGAGCTAAGTACTTTCTGCTAGCTTTCTACTTCCATAATTCTAATTCTATTATCTGAAAATTTAGCACTAAGCACCTCAAAATATTTCAAGAAGTAAAACAAAGAAATTTTTGAGCATTGTATCAAGGCGGACAGCATACAGAAAACCCTCAATTCAAGATGCCACGTACAGCAATAGAACAGGAAGTACCACTGTACTTTAATGTTGTGCTTAGCAGCCATTTTATTTCAAAATTGTGCAGGAAGTCTGTTTTTTGAGGTTTCCAAAAGGTGTGTCAGCCACTTAAACGCTTCTTATAGTGTTCGTTTCTTAAACAGAAATCCAGTGAAATCACAATGTTTGTTTGTGATGGTTTTGGTGAAGTCTTAAACGTCAATGGTAGTAATTTTTAGAATGCATCTTAATCATTCTGGGGTATTTTTTTCAATTGCTCACAAGTAATTAAAATTTTATTTTGCATATACACTAAAATATACAGAAACATGAAAAGAGTAATGATGCACTGTATATATCAATTTCCTTAACTTTTCTACCTATGAAAAAGTGGTCATCTCTTCAAGCAGTCCCAGGTTCAAAAGTGTATGAACTAAACCTGCTTTTCTTGTTATTCAGGTGCACTTTGTTTTGCTGAGCTTGGTACTATGATCACAAAGTCTGGGGGAGAATATCCTTACCTTATGGAGGCATTTGGCCCAATTCCAGCATTTTTGTTTTCTTGGACAAGCTTACTGGTTACAAAACCCAGTTCATTTGCAATCATTTGTCTCAGCTTTGCAGAATACGCATCAGCCCCTTTTTATCCAGGTTGTGATCCGCCCCAAGTTGTCGTCAAGTGTCTTGCAGCAGCTGCTATTGGTAAGACTCACAGTTTTTAAGACAGACCAGATCCAAAATTGCATAGTGACTTGTGTCTGACCCCATCAATAAGTGCACTTCCATACCCTGAAACTTCCTTAGGTTCATCTACACAAAGACACCAGAAATCTTTAAGACACGGTCCAGTGAGTCCTTCCCACAATATCTAATTCAACAATATAAAAAGGATAGGTTTAAAAATGGTTTGTTCCTAATCCAAGGGGTTTTTTATTCTTCCTTAAGATGGATGCAACTATATAATGAATGCTTATCTCTAGCAGAAAAGGAAGAAAAAATAAGTGTGGAAATACTATTTTTTTATTTATCAGAATGCTGTGCAACTTCAAAATATTTTTTGTTAAAGGTACTATCAAAATCTAATTCATAAATCTGTTTTTCCTCACTGTTTTAAAAGTTATCCAAACACAGTAAGTAAAAACTGTATATAATTTAGACAAAAAGTGTGAGGGAAAGGGGAGGGGCAACTTTTCTTTAAATTCTGACAAACAATGCAAAAATTTATAATTTGATTTCTTTTAGTGGTAATTACAATTGTGAATTCACTGAGTGTGAAGCTGGGAAGCTACCTCCAGAATTTTCTCACAGCTGCTAAAATGATCATTGTCGCAGTCATTATTGTAAGTGGAATTGTTCTCCTTGCAAAAGGTAATAAAATATACATTTGAAAAAATTCTTTTAGCTTTTGCTATGATCATTGAAAAGTTCCCCACTGACAGAAGTGACACAGTAATAACGCACAGCCCTGAATCTCTTCATTCAGGGTTTTAGTTTTGGATCTCTTGGAAACTATGGTATTTTCTTTTAGAGAATGGGGATGGGTGGGAAATGCAACACTACCGATCAATTAATACAAAAGGGTATCAATTAAAGTTGAAAGTTTCAAAACATGAGACATATGTTGGAATGTTTATTCATCTGGTGGGGATTACAAGAATTAGTTTTAACGCTGGTCAGTAATCTTCCTCTTATTTGCAGGAAAAACTGAAAACTTCAAAGATTCTTTCAAGGACAGCAAAATTTCTGTTAGCTCTATCAGTTTGGCTTTTTATAATGGACTCTGGGCGTATGATGGATGGTAAGGAATCTTTATTAGCCATAACAGTTACACTTTAACAGCCTTTAACTGGTTTACTCTCTCCCTGTAGAACTCTCTGAAAAAGTTAACAACTGACTTGTTATTAAGAATGTCTTGATGAATTCTGGAAAAAGAACGCTAGTTTGGTTAAAAAAACCCCAAAACTCCACCCTCTTTTAGTTGCTGTTTATTAGGGAAAGAAATTATATTAGATCTCAAAAGGACTACTACTACTGCTTTGCTGCTGAAGGTGCTTAGAAACTGACCTAATGAGGAGGATATAACACAGTTTATTTCCCTTGTGTTAGGCAAAATAGCTTTCCCTGCAGGTTACCCCATCAAATTCCATTTCTTGCAAAATATGTAGTGGTGTTTGATTAGTGCAGAAGAACATAAAAAAGAACATTGTATCAGAAATTATAAGGTTCAACCTGCAGATTTTTTCTTAGGGAATGTCAGTTGGCATAGTGTTCTGTTGGCACAAATCCATTGTTATTCTTTAATGTACAAACTGCAGAAGTCTGCATATAGGTCTGTACTTTGGAAGCAAATAAGAATATAATCTTGATCTACCACACAGCAGTTCCCATTAAAAGCGTCTAAAACTGAATTTATTTTTAAATAGATTTTTTTTCAGGTTTTATTTCCAAGCTTGAGTGTCTCAACTCAGGCATGTAAGTCTCCTAATTCAGGCATTCATATGGACTTTTTAAGAGGGCAAAGAAGCTGATTCCTAAATAATTATTTGTGTATGTAACCACCAGGTGCTAACATTTGAAAATTTGCCTTTTGAACCGTAAATACTAACTCTTCCCATTTTCAGAGCAGATGAATATAAAAACTTTGTTTCAATTGGTGTAGCAAATGCTGTAGCAAAAATGAGTATTTGGAAATTATAATTCAGATAGGTATAATCCTTCAAAAGGTTTTCATGCTAGTATGACTTATAGAAACACTGTGAAACACCAGCAGACTTGCTTCGCTCCTTGCCCTCAGCACAATTTTGCTTTTATTTGAAAAGACTCAAATGCTGCAAAGCTTGAAGTCGAAAGGCAACCTTGTAAATCTTCGATGTCTTCCAAATTTTTGTTTGCTTATTCTGGTGTATTTTATCCAAGATTTCAGAGTCTCAGAGATAATAGAGATAATGCAGAAAGAGATGGTGAATCAAGAGGCTGGCTTTTGGATAAGAAGCTCACATAGGTTTTGTTCTGCAGTTTTCCCACTTAAAAGTTGGATTGTACTTTTTTTTTCTTTTTTTAAACTGAAAAGATTATAAACAATAACACTAGAAATAACACCTCACCTTATAGTATACTCGTATTTAAACACCTGACTGCTAAAATACTATATGAATATTTTTCCTTCCAGGAATCAACTCAATTACATCACAGAAGAACTTAAAAATCCTTACAGGTAAAACTATGTAGGAAAGCAGTGTTTTTACTGGCAAAAATCAAACACTAAATATTTTTCTGCAAGCAAGCATATATTTTGGTTTATTTTTTAAAAGCACTAGTTATTCAAGGTTTGAGCACTAACAGACAAAGATAATTAGCCTGTATTACAGGCTTTGTATCTTTGCATCATTTATAGTTTTCCTTTTTTATAATCCTGATTTCCTTAGCTCTACAGTAAAAAAAAAAAGTAAATACACCTGAAGAGCATATCAGGAAAAGAAAGAATCCACAGTTTACTATGACAACTGTACCAGTGATACAGCAATGCTGATGGGATCTTACTTTTCCATTCTTTAGAAATCTACCACTGTCTATAATTATTGGAATCCCCTTGGTTACGGTTTGTTACGTTCTGATAAACATTTCCTATTTCACCGTAATGACTTCAACAGAACTCCTGCAGTCCCAGGCAGTTGCTGTGGTAAGCTACTTAATTTTGTAATAGAACATCTGAAGAAGGCTATGTGCATTGAAGTCATGTAAGTCATTAAGTTCCATTAATTTTTTTTAAGATAAAATTAACTTTAGTCTAAGCTGTTAGTGCCACCTTTCCCCCCAGTATCTGCTATCATTTCTTAATCTAAAATCTCATTAATGCCTAATTTAAAGAGTAGTTCTATCATATCCCAATGGGAATAGAAGTAGGAAGCAAAAGTAATACAGTCTTCAGAAAATGTTTTGTAAACATTACAGCTCAGGGGGTGACTGCTTTCAACAGGCATCAAAAAGATGGAAAGAGAAATAAAATTTGACGGTTGCTTTGCCATTTTCAGTATTTCTGAGAAAGAAGCACATGCCAAATGACAGTAGATCAAAGTTTGTTGTTCTGGAGATAACAGCAAATAGTCCATCATTCACTTCCACCTTATTCTTTTTGGATTTTTTTCTTAACAAATTTGAAAGATATAATTTTTACATTTTTGCAAGATATACTTTTATAGGTAAAATTAGAAACTATGTAAGTTTCTGAAACCTTAAAAAATACATCCGTCCCTTCAGTTCCGCTCAGTAAATTTTCCATGTCTCTGAAACAACTGTTGAGGTCATGCAACAATTTTTTTAATGTTCATTTTTGGGGAAAACAAACAGTATATAGTGTAGCACAGTGAAGAAGTACAGTAATGTTGAAATGCTTAATTTTTTTTTTTAATAAAAGCTTTTAAAATTTAGTTCTTCTGTGCATTTCAGCAGCTTGTCTGCACCAGGAGTTACAGCAAATAATGTATCAAGTTAAATCTTGTTTAAGAACACAAAATATACAACATGGTTTTGTTGGTAACATAGCTCAGACACCCATTTACTTTACCTACAAAGAGGCTCTAACATTACTGAATATAATAGTTAAAATGCCAAAACTATTAATTTTAATCCCATATCCCAGACATTTGGAGATAGAGTCCTTTATCCAGCCTCTTGGATAGTTCCTCTCTTTGTGGTATTTTCTACGCTTGGATCTGCCAATGGCACCTGTTTTACTGCAGGCAGGTAAGTCCCCATTCTAAATATCTTCAAATGAAAGTTTTTGAAAGATGGAAAAATTTATATACGTATATCTACAGACATAAAGACATTCTTCTGATCCACATTATAAAAAATGTAATTTAGAATTGCCTGTAAATCTAGCTTTATTGATTAATTTTCAAAAATAAACAGTGGCTATTCAGGTCTGAAAAATTAGAAAACATGGTCTCTTCTTAATTCTATGCAGGTATAGCACTATAGCACAAAAGGGTTTTTTCACCAATCATCAATTTTAAAGATGAGAATTAAACAGTTAAAAGTTGCCAGTAAAAACATGACTACATTAGCAAAGGTAACTGAGAAACTATTCCTTTCTATCAGTTGTTCAGCGCTTCCATTTGCTATTTAAAATATTTTAAAATTTCAAAACCATCTCAATACAATGCAGCTGTAAAGGCCGTTTTTTGAGAAAAGGTTGTCAATATAGCTTTTTGCTATAAAGCACATGAAAAAGGAAATATTTAATTAAAAGGGACACAGTAGGTAATATTTCCCAAAATAATTTTCAACTACATGTGCAAAATAATGATTCTGAAATTAATTTCAAGTGTCCTATTTTAATACTGGTTCAGAATTTGTTTTAGCTCACTGCTTTAATACTGGTTATTTCCCTTATTTTAAACTGCTACAATACTCTTTAAATCCCAATGCATATCAAAAAGAAAATACTGATTAAATTAGTCAGATGTCTATTTTCAGTAATGCTACTTAAAGTCTTGGTGCCGCACTAACTACATTGCCTTGTTTTTGTTTTGTCAGACTTGTTTATGTTGCGGGTCGTGAAGGGCACGTGCTAAAGGTACTATCTTACATTAGTGTTAAGCACTTAACACCAGCACCTGCTATCATATTTTATGTAAGTATATATTCTAAGTACAAAAAATTATCAACAAAAATTCTCCAGTAATACGTACTTTCACAGTTTCTTACTAGCAGTCTTGACACATATCTTTAACTATCTAGACCAGAAAATTGCTAAATACATTTCGGAAAAAAGACTACATAAAACCCACAACTTCTCTAAATTGAACGTACTCATTCCAGACAGGATTTTAAAAATCAAAATGGTTAAGAATCAATGGCATGGAAACAAAAACTTAAATGAATGGTTAGTAGTACAGAATCCTTTCACAGGATGCTTGGCAAGCAAGCTATCACTACCCTGTTTCCTCCACATAAGAAATTTACATCTCACTAAGAAAAATACAGTCAGTAAATACATTTAAGAATAAATTTGAACATCTTGTTATTTTTATTTTACCCATTTATCCTCAAGGCAAAACAAGATCTATTCAATCCCAGTAACATTAAAAACCTAAAAATATATTTTGTATCTTCAAGATATTCAATTAACAATGAAACAGATTAATGCGTAAAAATTATAAGTGCCTTGACTTAAAATGGTGTTAAGATTGCACACAAAAATAACCACATGTTGGCAGGATGTAGTCACAAATCTTTAAAGGTGCTGCAATACACTTACACCCAAATGTTTAAGCAAAAACATTCACAGTTCATACTCTGGAACACTAAGCATGCAGCTGTATTGGAACATAAGTAAAATTCAGCCTTCTTCTATAATAGACTACACTAACTTTTGTTTTCATTTTTAGGGGGCCATTGCTATTATTTATATTATTCCTGGTGACATTGACACACTCATAAATTACTTTAGTTTTGCAGTCTGGATATTTTACGGTTTAACTGTACTTGCACTAATTGTTATGAGGTTTACAAGGAAGGAACTCAGGAGACCTATCAGGGTAAGTTCTGTATGGCTTTTCCTCCATTCCATAGATGTTGTAGCATGGATTCACCCAAAGTATCTGGATATTTAACCAGGACCCTTGCACAGTATCCTTGTTTTTTACTCCCCTTACCTGAAATCTAGCCATTTAATAGTAGTTCTGCACTAGGACTAAGCTCATAAGGACTGGGAAAAGATGTTGATTTTTACTTGCACAGACCACAGGGCACAAGCCAAATTTTCAGAGATATGTAACTACCATCAGCAGACTACCACTGAAAGAACATCCGAAATAAGACCCCAGGTCATTGCACATAAGTCAGGCCCCACATTTATTAAACTGCAAACTTGTACACTGCAATTTGAAATACAGACAAAGAGATCTTAGTGAATAATTTAGCAGAAGAGTTTTCCCTGTCCATACTTCTGCTACTCCTTCAATTGCTCCATCTGATTCCAGAAATCTTATAAGTAAAAAATGCTTAAGGCAATCAAAATATTCTTTCGTACAGGAAACTTCTGTAAGAACAGCTAAAGAATGAAGAAGTGATTTTATTCTTTGTATCTTGCAGATACCCATCATCATTCCTGTCATAGTGACACTGGTCTCAATTTTACTGGTATTGGCACCAATCATCAGTGCACCTGAACTGGCCTACTTGTACTGTATTTTATTTATACTTAGTGGACTTATAGTTTATGTACTTTTTGTTCATTTAAAATTCAACTGGCCCCAAAAAATATCAAGTAAGTATCCGTCAGGTAGCCAGCTCCAAACTCAACAGAACATTTGCTAAACTTGAGAGTAATTACTATAATAAAGCTCACTGTCTGGTCCATCCCTTCTAAAGCACATGAGCGGGACATGGAGGGAAACAATTTCCCTAGCATGTAGTGGGCTTTACTGAAGACTGTATTTTACTCCTTCCTGTTGAAAAGAAGTAATGTCTGACTTGAGGAAAAATTAAACTTAATTCACAAAAAACAACACATCGCTATAGTAGCACAAAGAAATCGACTTTTAAAGTTCACAGAACTAATTAATCTGTAAAGTTAGTTTTTCAGTTATCTGTATTTCAAAACATTGCTTTAGCGATTAACTAAATATTAGCAGACATAACTTCTTATGCCACCAAACACTGGGCTCTTAGCTCTGATTATTAATTTTACAATACTTAATAAAGAAAATGTTGACAGCATTAAGATAAAAAAATAATCCCAGTGCTGAGTACAGTGAAAGCTGTGAGAACCCAGCATGACCATTCATGAACTGATTGCATAGTCGCTAGAGAAACTCTGATAGTATCTCAGGTAAAACAGGATAGACAGGTATTTCTAAGAGGCTAATTGGAACTAGCTGAACACAACAGGATTAGTAGTTCTACAGACTTTCAAAAAATCCATCATCTGTCTCTCTTGTCCCCTGGGACTATTAATTATAATGTATTAATATAATTAATTATAATTAAATAATTGTAATTAATTACAATTTTAATTATGTAATTGGAAGCATTGTACTCTAAGTTTGGAAATGTGGAATGCTGTAGTTTGGATCTTAAGACTGTTTATTCCCCATCCTTTATTTTTCATTTTGAAATAGGAATACAGATAAGTCAAACAACTACGTAGAAGGATAATTTTCTTCCTTAGAAAAATAGTTTGAATTGAAACATGGTTCTCTCTGATAAAGCCTCTAACAATAAATCTTTTCCTCAGAGCCCATCACTATGCACCTCCAGATGCTTTTGGAAGTTGTTCCAGAAGAGGAAGTTACTCAGTGAAGTATTTTATAGCTACCAGGTTCTTTTTTAAGTGCTATACTAGTTGAAGTAGATTCAGCGTAGCTTGGCACACACATATACTTGCTAAATTCATACTGGTGTATTAGTTTTGCAACACTTTAGTACTTTCAAAGCATTAAATATGCATAATAAAAGATTTCTAAGCCAGACTACTGTGTCCAGCAAAGCTGTTTTCATTGTTTGCTAACCGGTTGTAGCGTCTTGTTTTCTGAATTAAATTGATAGCAAAGATGTGTGCTCATGTCTTTACAAACAATTCCATGGGTAAGGGGATGGGTGTTAGCGTCTTTGAAATGGGTCTTAATGCCTCTGCCAACTTCAAGCTGCAGGTTTGTTACAGAGCCCAGACAGTTTGACTCCTGAAACAGACAAATGGGTCCGCACAAGCCTGAACTTCTGAACTTTGGGGGAAAATGGTGGGTTCATAGTGGGGATATGTGGTAGGTGGTTTGGGAAGGCTGTATTTTCCTAGTACCTCAGCCAATGGGGAAAGGAAGAGGGCAACATGCAGTAGGGAGTTTAGGATAAAAGGAGGCTGCACCCTCCGAAACCTCCGAGAGAAAACCCCGCGGGCATGTGTCCTGGTGGCCTCTCTCCCTTTATTCGAATAAAGTTGCAGGACTCCTCTGTCTCCTTTGTGGACACTGGCTTTTCATAGGGTGATTTTCCATACAAAATGACTCAAAAACCTTTTCAGTTATGAAGATGGCAAAACTTAGCAGCAACAGCGTCAAGATGCTTTTGATGACACTATGGAAAGAACAACATAGCTCGCTCTCACAGCATCACAGAAAAGACAAAAATCACATTAATGCCAGACTAGCTCTCTCCTCAGGTTCTTAGACCAAACATTAGCTATCAAAACATCAGTCTTTGAAGCTGACTATTGCATCCTATAACTTCATTCTCACAGGGACACATTCAGGATCTGCTGCCTTAAAAAACGTCCTAGAACATAAAAAGGCAGTGGTGGGCATCGCTTCTCCTATGCAGCTTTAAGCTGCACAACACACATAGGTGTTATGTTTTTTGATTCCAGCTGCATGCACCTTTACATTTTTGCTCTCTCTCTGAGCCCAGATCCGTAATCTTAATCTGATAGATAATACCAGCTTTCTACAAATGTTAAAATAGATGCTATATGTATAATGTTAAAGTAGCTTTGTTATAAAGATGTAGTATTGTAACAATAACTCATGCCTTTATTTCTGTCATTAACTAAACTTAGACATAGTAGTGAAATAAAAATAGTTATGCTTGTGGTAGTTGAACTGTCTGCTTGCTTGGATAACACCCAATGAACGTGTGATGAAGACCGCTGCTACTGACATGCCAACTATCAGCAACTACTGTCTGCAGAAACCATCGACCAAAGCCCACTCTGAGGGTGATAATAAAAACTGACTAAAACCACAGCCAAGAAATGTGCATGCTCTAAAAAGGCGGACCCAAGGAGGAGCCATGCTAAACAGTTCCTGGAACATGTAAACTAGTTTGGGGGAAAGTTTGAATATGCATAATTGATTATGAATATGCATTAGGCTGATGCAATAGTAGAGGTATGCAAAGGGTATTTCCGCAAAAACAGGTGTGCTCTTGGCTGAGCGCCAAAGCACCCAGCGCTGTGGTTTTGCTTTATTGTCTTTGTCCCCTATTGTCCTTTATTAAACTTTTAAATCCTAACAGGAGAGTGAACCTCGTTTTTCACATTAATCTGGAAACAAAAGAGGAGGAAACGGCTGTTTCACATTCACTTCAAAGGACATCAACAACACCATGCAAACCGGGGCTATGAGCTTCTTTCACACTCTGTACTATCACATTCTTTAAATCATGCAGAGCTCCTGAACCTAAACTAACTGTACCAAGTGTAAATATTGGTCAAAAAAGTGTGTGTTCAGCAAACTGTTGTGTCCACATTTAACTCACATCATGTGAAAAGCAACACACCCCATGGAGTTATGCACTTTACCATCTGCTGCATGTATCATCACATTCTTTCATTCTTGCAAAACCCAGCTTCAAGACTTGCTATGTCCAGCAATTGCTCCCAGTGCAAAGGTCCTAGAACAAAAAGTAAGTGCTGGCCTTCACTTTCCCTTTGCAGCTTATGAAGTGCAGCACACACAGGTCTGTGCACTCAGCTGTCTGGACCCTCATGCACTTTCAGTCTCACAGAGTGTAGTTACAAAACTAAGAACATTCAACAGCTGGTCCCACAGAAAAAGTTCTAGGAGAAAGAGGCCGCGCTAGAATTCACTTTTGTTTTGCAGCCTATAAACCGCACAGCCAACAACGAGATGACTCCTCTTCCTTCCCAGCTCTGTGTAGGATCACATTCTTTGTCTCCAAGAGGCAGGATGCACAGCGGAGCTCTTCCACCGACTGCTCGCGCACGACTGGGGCCGCGCCAGCAAAGCGCTCGGCTTTTTCCTGGGCACTGTCAGCACTCATCACAACGACCACACGATGGCGCTGCCGACTCGCAGAAGAAGGACACGCGCCTCGCCCGGCCCGAAAGCAACCCAAGGGCAGAGGCAAGTTGGAAACGTCCCTGCTCTCAAATCAACCGTGTTCCCCTCTCACAGGATCCAGCTACACACTTGAAAACATCTGGCAAGAACAGAGCTCACCAAAGTGCCAGCTGAGAAAGCTCTTGCTGCCTACAACTTCAACTGCACTCATCGAAATGCATCACACCCCCTGCTATCAGCACTTTCCTTCTCAGCTCTATATCCTATCATAATCCTTCAGTCTCACAGAGTCAGCTTCCAAACTGAATGGCACCACTGACTGCTCAGACACGAAAGGTACCATTCAGGACAAAAGGCTCAACAGCTTGGTGTTCGCATTCCCATTGCAGCAGTTCAAGAGCTCTAGCCAATAGAAGCCTACCGCCTACTAGAAGAAGCAGTGAAATTCAGCAAGACCACCCAATGGGCACATCCAAACATGCTTTCTTTGCCAAAGAGAGGAACTATGAGCCCATCTCAAAAGAAACAGCATCCCCTCCCCCAAAAGAGCAAATATCCAGGGACTGATCCCATAAAAAGGGGCCAGAACACTCTTACTGGGCATTACCTGCTCGGGACACTAGCTCAGCTGCACACCGAGACTCAGTGTAGCTCCTTACCTATCCAAAGGACATGTGCTGCCAGAATTTCAGAAGGCCGCCTATGAGAATTGGAAAGCACATGCCAAATTGTGTCTTTCAAGAGACCACCTTCCAAAGATGGATACTGACTCCATAATTGTACGAATTGAGGCAAGTGCTTCCACATCAAATATGCCAGGACAGAAAGCTGCTGCTGCCCTTGACTTCCACGAGGCAGCTTCTTCTCTGCACCTCCAACACTGGGGCTACGTGCTTTCCTTCCCATGAAAGGCGTTGCCGTTCTCGTTCAGGAACCTACCAAGTGAAAGTTGCATCCCACCTCCAGTATGGAATACATCCAACAATTGCTCCTACACGGAAGGGGCCAGGAGAGAAATGTCTTGCTGGACTAGTCCTCCCCATGGTACCTTAACATCTGCTCCAGCAACACTGGCACTATGTCCTTGCCTTCCCAAAGAAAGGCACTCCGACTCCCTTGGCCTTGCCTTGCCCTCAGTACCATTCCCTAACTTTGCCTAGGCTACCCTTGCTTTGTCTTCCATTGCCTACGTCTGCCTTGCCTTGTCTTGCCTTGCCTAGCCTACCACACAGGTAAGGCAATGCAGCCGAAGTACAGGCAATTCTAGGCAAGTCAAGGGAGATGTAGGGAAGGAAAGACCACTGAGGGGGAAGCAAAGTAAGGCAATGGAGTTTNGGCACTATGTCCTTGCCTTCCCAAAGAAAGGCACTCCGACTCCCTTGGCCTTGCCTTGCCCTCAGTACCATTCCCTAACTTTGCCTAGGCTACCCTTGCTTTGTCTTCCAGCACCTACGTCTGCCTTGCCTTGCCTTGCCTTGCCTAGCCTACCACACAGGTAAGGCAATGCAGCCGAAGTACAGGCAATTCTAGGCAAGGCAAGGGAGATGTAGGGAAGGAAAGACCACTGAGGGGGAAGCAAAGTAAGGCAACGGAGTTTTAGGCAAGAGAAGGTCCAGAAGTTGTAGGCAAGGCAGGGCAGAGGAAGGTAAGTCCAGTGATGGGTAGGCCAGACAGGAACAAGGAAGGGCTAGGCAAAGCAAGGCCAGGCAAGAAAGGAGCAAGGCAAGTCAAGGCAGGGAATGGGTATATACAGCAATGCAAGGCAAGGGAGAGGTTGGCAAGGCAAGGCAAGAACACAGAGGGGTCGGAAAGGCAAGACAAGAGAGTGGTAGGGAAGGCAAGGCAAGCGGGAGTGTTACAGGTTCGGGAGGATGCCCATGCACAGAAAACTCAAGACACAATTAGAATTGCAAAGCAAGTCAATTTTATTAGTCACATTAGCAATAAATACATACCTACCCCTGGATGTTGGAGAAAGCGCCAAGCAGGAGAAGGAGACAGAGCATGGTTCCTGAGTGGGAGGGTGTAAAAGACAGTCCAAAAATCCCTCATCTGCCTCACGATCATCAACTAGGACAGAGACTGAAAGCCCTAAAAACCCCAAAAGGAAAAGNAGGTCTGTGCACTCAGCTGTCTGGACCCTCATGCACTTTCAGTCTCACAGAGTGTAGTTACAAAACTAAGAACATTCAACAGCTGGTCCCACAGAAAAAGTTCTAGGAGAAAGAGGCCGCGCTAGAATTCACTTTTGTTTTGCAGCCTATAAACCGCACAGCCAACAACGAGATGACTCCTCTTCCTTCCCAGCTCTGTGTAGGATCACATTCTTTGTCTCCAAGAGGCAGGATGCACAGCGGAGCTCTTCCACCGACTGCTCGCGCACGACTGGGGCCGCGCCAGCAAAGCGCTCGGCTTTTTCCTGGGCACTGTCAGCACTCATCACAACGACCACACGATGGCGCTGCCGACTCGCAGAAGAAGGACACGCGCCTCGCCCGGCCCGAAAGCAACCCAAGGGCAGAGGCAAGTTGGAAACGTCCCTGCTCTCAAATCAACCGTGTTCCCCTCTCACAGGATCCAGCTACACACTTGAAAACATCTGGCAAGAACAGAGCTCACCAAAGTGCCAGCTGAGAAAGCTCTTGCTGCCTACAACTTCAACTGCACTCATCGAAATGCATCACACCCCCTGCTATCAGCACTTTCCTTCTCAGCTCTATATCCTATCATAATCCTTCAGTCTCACAGAGTCAGCTTCCAAACTGAATGGCACCACTGACTGCTCAGACACGAAAGGTACCATTCAGGACAAAAGGCTCAACAGCTTGGTGTTCGCATTCCCATTGCAGCAGTTCAAGAGCTCTAGCCAATAGAAGCCTACCGCCTACTAGAAGAAGCAGTGAAATTCAGCAAGACCACCCAATGGGCACATCCAAACATGCTTTCTTTGCCAAAGAGAGGAACTATGAGCCCATCTCAAAAGAAACAGCATCCCCTCCCCCAAAAGAGCAAATATCCAGGGACTGATCCCATAAAAAGGGGCCAGAACACTCTTACTGGGCATTACCTGCTCGGGACACTAGCTCAGCTGCACACCGAGACTCAGTGTAGCTCCTTACCTATCCAAAGGACATGTGCTGCCAGAATTTCAGAAGGCCGCCTATGAGAATTGGAAAGCACATGCCAAATTGTGTCTTTCAAGAGACCACCTTCCAAAGATGGATACTGACTCCATAATTGTACGAATTGAGGCAAGTGCTTCCACATCAAATATGCCAGGACAGAAAGCTGCTGCTGCCCTTGACTTCCACGAGGCAGCTTCTTCTCTGCACCTCCAACACTGGGGCTACGTGCTTTCCTTCCCATGAAAGGCGTTGCCGTTCTCGTTCAGGAACCTACCAAGTGAAAGTTGCATCCCACCTCCAGTATGGAATACATCCAACAATTGCTCCTACACGGAAGGGGCCAGGAGAGAAATGTCTTGCTGGACTAGTCCTCCCCATGGTACCTTAACATCTGCTCCAGCAACACTGGCACTATGTCCTTGCCTTCCCAAAGAAAGGCACTCCGACTCCCTTGGCCTTGCCTTGCCCTCAGTACCATTCCCTAACTTTGCCTAGGCTACCCTTGCTTTGTCTTCCATTGCCTACGTCTGCCTTGCCTTGCCTTGCCTTGCCTAGCCTACCACACAGGTAAGGCAATGCAGCCGAAGTACAGGCAATTCTAGGCAAGTCAAGGGAGATGTAGGGAAGGAAAGACCACTGAGGGGGAAGCAAAGTAAGGCAATGGAGTTTTAGGCAAGAGAAGGTCCAGAAGTTGTAGGCAAGGCAGGGCAGAGGAAGGTAAGTCCAGTGATGGGTAGGCCAGACAGGAACAAGGAAGGGCTAGGCAAAGCAAGGCCAGGCAAGAAAGGGGCAAGGCAAGTCAAGGCAGGGAATGGGTATATACAGCAATGCAAGGCAAGGGAGAGGTTGGCAAGGCAAGGCAAGAACACAGAGGGGTCGGAAAGGCAAGACAAGAGAGTGGTAGGGAAGGCAAGGCAAGCGGGAGTGTTACAGGTTCGGGAGGATGCCCATGCACAGAAAACTCAAGACACAATTAGAATTGCAAAGCAAGTCAATTTTATTAGTCACATTAGCAATAAATACATACCTACCCCTGGATGTTGGAGAAAGCGCCAAGCAGGAGAAGGAGACAGAGCATGGTTCCTGAGTGGGAGGGTGTAAAAGACAGTCCAAAAATCCCTCATCTGCCTCACGATCATCAACTAGGACAGAGACTGAAAGCCCTAAAAACCCCAAAAGGAAAAGGAGGACTTTTGCCCAGGAGTCCTGGCCTGGCTGAGGTCGGGTGTTTGCCCACTGAGGCCTGGTATGCATTCAGGTCGCGGCATGCTGTTCTTTCTGTCCAGGTGGGAAGGAATGCACTGAAGCGAGAAGGAATGACCTTCTGGTATCTCAGAACCACGGGCCTCACAACAATAGTTGCAGATTTCCTCACCTCCTGGCTAGTTGCCTCCCCGTTTTTGAAAAGACTATAAAGGGACTTTCTGAATTAACCCTGACGAGATCTCCCCACGGACGCTGGCGAGTCTACTGGCAGAGGACCACGAGGACTTCGTCTCATCCGTTGGTAGCTATTCCCCTCCCCACCCACCTCTACTTTGTTTTTTTATATCTCTTTCTCTCTCTCCTCTATCACATAACTGTGTTGTTGGCACTCAATAAAAGTGCACTGTTTGATTACAACTGAAATCCCCTTTGTGTCTTTTGCACTCTGGGATCGGTAAATGAACCATCACGACTCCCGCTTGTATTAGCGGATCGTGACAGAGGGGTAGGAAGGCAGCACTCCTTCAGGGCATCCCCTGGATGAAAACGGTGTGCATCATGTTGTCCTCCCCTCCACCCCTGGACCACACCTTATATCTCCTCCTGAGGAGTGGCCAGTATCAACATCATCTCATGCAGGCCCAACATCGGCCCATGATCACTCCTCTATGCCAACAACGGCTCTATTATATATTCTTTCTCCTTTCACAGGATTAATCCCACCAGGTGACTGATACATAGTTTCATTTGTAGAAGTTAGTCCCACTAACTAACAATAAAGTCTTCTTCTGCGTTATCTTGTTGATGTGCACAACCATGGACCAAATATGTCAGACCTCAGACCGGTCTCCTATGCCTGAGGCAGGGAGGAAGGCAAGGCAAGGCATGGCAAGGCCTCAGAAGAAAGGAGTAGGCAGGTCAAGGCAGGGGATGGATATGAAAGGCAATGCCAGGGAAGGGAATATATAAGCAAGGCAAGGCAAGGCAAGGCAAGGCAAGGCAAGGCACAGGTTTGCAAGGTAAGGCAAGTGAGAAATATGCAAAGCAATGACAGTCACAGGAGGAGCATGCAGGACAATGCAAGGTGAGGGAATAAAATAGTAGGCAAATCAAGTCAGTGGATGAGTATGAAAGGCAATGCAAGGCAATGCAAGGCAAGGGAAGGGCAGGCAAGAGAAGGCTAGAAATCTGTAGACAGGGAAGGCAAAGGAGAGCATGTCCAGTGATGTGTAGACAAGGCAGAGATAGGGAGGGGTAGAGGAGGAAAGAGAAGGCCAAGTAAGAAAAGGGCAGTAATGTCAAGGTGCAGGATGAATTTGCAAGGCAAGGGAAGGGTAGGCTCTCCTTATTCCCTAGCTCTGCCCTCCGCTCCCGGGCTCTTCCCGGTCCCTGGCTCCCCCTACCTCATTCCAAGGCCCTCACCCTGCTCCCAGGCTCTCCCTGAAACTGGACCCCGCCGCGCCGTCCGCAGCCCAGGCAGCGACCCCGCGCAGCCCACAGGCCACACGCCGCTCGTCACTCCCCGCCTCAGCCAGGCCGGGCAGGGGGATCGGGCAGCTCTGCCCCGCAGCAGGAGCCCGACACCGCCCGTGGCGCGCTGCGATGCTGAGCGGGTGTGTGAGTGAGTTTTTGCGGGGGGTGGGAGGGGGAAACGCCGGACACGGCCGTGTGCCCAGAGGAGTGCGGCTGGAACGTGCAGGGAGGAGAGAGGCTCTGTGTGCGTGTGCCTGTGCAGCGAGGGGAATGTGCTGCTGTATGTGTTCGTGTGAGGGAGGCGGATGGTGGTCACATGGAATTGTGCGCTGTGTCCCTGTGTCTGTCCATAAGTGCCTTAAGGATGGGGACTTGCGGCTCCTGTGCCTGCACAGGGTGCCTGGAGGAGCGTGTGCAGGATGTGGGAACTATTTACATAATCACAGAAGTGTCCAGGTTGGAAGGGACCACAGTGGGTCATCCAGTTCAACCTCCCTCAAGCAGGGTCTTCCTAGAGCACATGGCACAGGATTGCATCCAGATGGTTCTTGAAAAGCTCCGACCTGTGGCTGGTTTGCACCTTCAAGGGTGTCAAATCCCTTGCAGTGAAGCTGCATTGCATGGAGCGTTGTGGTTGGTCCTTCTCAGCTCAGCAGGAAGAAGGTTCCAATTGCGTGTGCAAGGGATGTGTACGCCTACAGCAGTTTGTGTGTTGGATCTTGACGTATTCACCATCTTGTTAAGTGTTCAGATATCATGAGTATGTGAGTGTGGATTTGCCCGGGCTTTTAAGTGAAGTAACTTTGGAGACATTTTTCTATACAGTTCCCAGAAGAACAAAGCTACATTTTTCATGGACATTCTTTGAGGTTCTGTTACATTCCAGCTCATCTCTGATGTACTTGTGGGTTTATTTGCTGCTGGAGTAGTTGTTGAAAATGGCTCATTTTGAATAATGGGCTAGAAGAAAACATTAATGAGACGTAAAGTATCTTTTGTTTACAGGCAGTAGTGGCTTTGCAAAATTTTTTTCATTAATTAATTCCATGGGTGGAGGATTTTTTTTTTGTTTTGTGGCTTTTCTTTCCCCACTGGTTATGAGTAGCTGGCATATTGTTCTGAATATGAGACTGCCTATTGTGGTGCCTTACCCTTTTCCAACAGCCCTTGTCTATCAAATGCTTGTTCTGTTGCTCTTTGTTGTGGGCTGCATTTGGTCGGAGGGTTAAATAATTATGTACTTACTCTTCTGTGCTATATTAGGTTGTGTGGGGTGTACAATTTGTGAAGGAGTGTTTTTAAACTCCCAATTTCTGTATACAGTCCCCAGCCTGTAAATGATTTGTGGGTTTTAGGTTTTTTCCCTGACATGTGATGCATCCCTGTGTGCAGTACATAATAGGGATAGGTAAAAAAAGCATTCATGGTTTCGTAATGGAAGCACAAGGTTAAAATAAAAAAAGGTTCCATAAAATACTGGAATCTGGAATTTTAATACATGAGCTTAACAAATCTTGCTGCCTTGTCAGCAAATCTTGTTTCACTTTTTCTGGTAATAAGGTGCTTTAAGAATTATAGTCCAGACTAAATACTGAAGTGCTGTGTCACTTAGAGAAGTACATAATCTCCAGTGGGTGCATCAGTCATTCAGATATGCAGTGCTCCAGCAGAAGGTCCCCCATGGAGGGGGGTCCTGCCAGCAAATCTGTTCCAGCATGGGCTCCTGTCTCCACAGGGTCACAGGTCCTGCCAGGAGCCTGCTGGGCTTTCCACAGGGACGCAGCTGCGTTTGGGGATCCACCTGCACTGGTTTAGGGTCTTCCATAGGTGGATATGTGTTCCACCATGGACCTCCATGGGCAGCAGGGAGACAGCTTGCCCCACCATAGTCTTCACCATGGTCTGTAGGCCATCTGCTCTGGCCCTGGAGCACCTCCTGCCCCTCCTTCTCCACTGACCTTGGTGCCTGCATAATTGTTCCTCTCACATATTCTAACTTCTCTGAGCACAATTACAGCTGCACAGTAATTTGTTCTTCTTAAATATATTCTCATACAGGCATTTCTGTTGGGCTCAGCCTTGGTCAGGGACAGGTCCATCCTCTTGCTGGAATTGGCTTTGTCAGACATGGAGGAAGCTTCCAGCAGCTGCTCACAGAATCCACCCCTGTAGTCCCCCACCCTGCTACCAAAACCTGTCCACGCAAACCCAATACATCAATGTTACCCAGACCAGTCTGTCCCAAATACAGAACTTTATTGCTACTAGGTGAGCAAAGAAACTCCTCTAATTTTTCACCTGAAAAAGAGAGTAGATTATTGTTAGTCCTCAGCCTGCTCTTGCTGGCTGTCTCCCTCTCTACACTTGAGGCTTTTAAAACAAATACAACTGGCACATGAAACTGTCACAGGACATTGCTTACAAAGCAATATCCTGTAGTTAATTGAAAATATCTTCGGACAAGTTCAACTTTCATAGGCTTTTTTTAAAAATTCATTTTCATTAAGACAAAAGCCAGAATATGATCAAATCTTAATCTTGCCAGTAAACTTTGCTGTGTTTATAGAATCCTAGAATGATGGAATATGCTGAGTTGGAAGGGACCCATCGGGATCATTGAGTCCAACCCCTGGCCCTGCAAAGGACACCCCAAGAGTCACCCCATGTGCCCGAGAGTGTTGTCCAAACGCTTCTTGAACTTTGTCAGGCTTGATGCTGTGACCATTTCCCTGGGAAGCCTGTTCCAGTGCTCAGCCACACTCTGGGTGAAGAACCTTTCTCTAATATCCAACCTAAACCACCTCTGACTCAGCTTCATGCTTTTTTCTCGAGTCCTGTCACTGGTCACAAGAGTGAATAGATTGTCCCTCCCACTTCTCCTTGTGAAGATGTGAAAGACCTCAATGAGGTCTTCCCTCAGTCTCCCCTTCTCCAGGCTGAACAGACCAAGCAACCTCAGCCCCTCTTCATAAGGCTTCCTCTCCAGACCCTTCCCCATCCTCGTGGCCTCCTTTGGATGCTCTCTAATAGCATAATGTCTTTTTTGCATTGTGGTGCCCAAAACTGCCCCCAGCACTCAAGGTGAGGCCACCCCACCCCAGAGCAGAGTGGGACAATCCCCTCCCTGGCCTGGCTGGCAATGCTGGGCCTGATGCCCCCAGGACAGGGATGTCCCTCCTGGCTGCCAGGGCACTGCTGACTCAGATCCAACTGGCCATCGACCAGGGCCCCCACATGGTCCCTTTCCACAGCATTGCTCTCC
>VZTI01000471.1:527835-572036 GCA_013397865.1 Struthidea cinerea | reverse complement strand
GGGAACCCTCACCCACAATTACTAGCAGAACACAAAAATGCTGGAAATAGGTATTACTTCATAAAACACAAACAGCTGGAAATGGATGATCCTTCAGTTTTGCTGGCGAGGCCAAGTCTGAGATTCATTAGAAAGCTCTAGATAGTAAGTGCTTAAGAAAACTTACTTGAAATATGTCACTACCATCAAGTTGTGAGTTGGAAAATTTGACTCCTTACTAGAGGCGAAATAAAACAATAGGATGTAAAGGCCTAGCTGTATTAAAAATGTCATGTATAAATAAAGTATAGTGGGTTTTGGTGACATGGTACTCTCTTTTTTATTGCTGGGCTGACAGACATCGTTGTGCCATGTTTAGACTGTAGTAACACCTCATCACCTCACTTCTGCTGTGTGTGACATAGAACAAGCACACAGCAGAGACTATCTAAGCTAACCCTCTGTAACCTATTTCACTTCTGGTTCTCCTGTTTTTATAAAACATTGAACAGAAATATAGAGAAATTGCTCATTTTTACTTCACAAAATCTCTTCAGTGTCCATTTTCTACGTATCAAATATTTGAAATTTTCAGGGTTAGAAGAGGTACACCTTTGTTTGCTTGTATTTCTTTCTCTGTTACCATGCAAAATACATATTTTAATCAGAGGTATGCAAAGCAAAGTCAGTAAAACCACTTCATATTTTAAAATTATAAATATAAATATGTTCAAATTATGGAGTCAGGTTAAGTTGCAGCATATTTTCCCCTGCAAACACCTCAGGATTTTTTACACGTCAGCATATATATTTGTTGTGCAGCCAAGATACCACCTAGGTTTTTTTTCCCCTTTCTTCCTTCCTTTTTTCTCCTGAGCAGATCCTTAGTTTTAACAAAAAGGTGCACTGCTATTTCATTGTAACTTACTCTCAGTAATTTTCTGAGTTGCATTGTTTGAAATGCATTGTGAAAACTTTTTATTTTCCTTCTTAATATCGCTCTTAAGAGAACAAGTCAAAAGTCCCAGAAAGACAAGAGATACAAACGAAATTGCTGGAGACCTATTCCTTTGGGAATTGCAGAGTGAAGTATGCAAGAATATGCAGTAACATCAAAAACATGCCTTCTTAAATTTGTGTCTTTTGGGGGGAAAGAAAGAAAATTAAACAGCAAAAATTCCAAGTATTTTGTTTCAGTTGGCAGCACCATAGGTTAAATACAAGAAGGACAAGGCAAGAATCAAAATATTTTAGTAACCTGCTGATTCACTTTTGTGACAGTGGGAAAAGTTGTAATGTCTAAAGCAAATTACCATTAAGTTGAAATCTAGGAGTGCAAGGATGTCTTTGCTGTGCTATTCCTCCCCATCAATTCACTCTTCTTTGGGAACCTGTGAGGGGACATTAGTCAGGCAGGTTGAAAAGCAGCAATGTGCTTCACCATTGAGTAAGCTACTTTATGAACTCCCACTATTTCTTCCCAGACATAAATGGAGCACCATCTACCACCACTGTCTCACACAGTGAAAATCAGTAAAGAGCTATGTGGACCCTTCAAAACATCTGTATTGCCTGTTCTCTATACCAGAATACAAAACGTCCTATGAAAACTTTGCATACTTTTTTTACCTCAACATGGAATATATAGGAAACGCTTAATCTACTGCTGGCAGATAATTATCATTTTTCTGTGCTTTTGAATTATGCAGACAGACCTTGATGATACCCATAAAATGGTAAAAGCTTCATTTACCAGTTTGAAAGATATTTTTGCAGTGTGTTAGATATCTTTGCAGTTATTAGATGGTTTCATAAGTGTTAGTTGGCTTTATTCACCAAATTGTGCCACACACAGATGCCACACCGGGCTCAGTCACATCACTTGCATGGCATAAGGTTACTTGCATGATCTGTAAATACCGCTATTAAAATCAGGTTTGTATATGCAGATACATGCAGGTTCTCTTGCGCAATATAAATGGACTTGAACTATCTATCTAACCTGAATATCCTTGATGGGAATGGGCAATTCACGCTTTTTTTCTGAGCATGGCTGCTCGGACATCCCTTATTTATATTCTGTGTCTTTACTTGCAAAGCTCTGTGAAGTTTTGTTGAAGTTCCCAAAGGGTTTAATTAAAATATTTGGTCTATTTCATTTCATGTAAATTTCATCATCTCAAGTTTTAGATTTAAGCGAACCCAGAAAGAGCTCTGTTTGTTCATGACTTTGATCTGAGGCCATGAGGGCCTGTATGAGTTTCTTCAGGTTTGGCTAAGGGTCAGCTCCAAGCTGACTCAGTCAAGTTGAAGATCAGTGAACCTGGGTCAAGGATGACCTAGTGCTGTTTTTACACAAGTGAAAATAGCAAGGAGAGTTATCAGTGTTGCTGCTCAACAAAAGGAAGTTATTTTTTCCAACATCCTGACACAGATATACCTAGTTCCTTAAAGAACTGTGGCCAGTGTATTAAAACTGATATCTTGTTCTTAAGATTTGAACAACTGCTGCTCACTGTTACCTGCTCCCTCCTGACAGCTACTCAACACCACTAGAGAACAAGCAGTTACATCTATGAAGCCGTGAATATCTTCATGGCTGAATTGTCTTTGGTTTGAAACTTGAAAAGGAAGAAACAGATATCAGGGAATTTTTTCACAACTCTTTGTTATGTAAAGACTGTTAACAGTACCAATATATTCAGCAATTTTGTTAAAAAGCCTCATATTCTTTAGGCGACAAGCTTTTCTTTGTTTAGCTTTTAGGTCGTCACCATACCATGCAGAGAAACAGTGTGTAATTTCTTCTTGAGATCACTTGTAAATGAAGCGGATATAAATATAGACCTGAAATATATCTGAAAGGAAAAAACAAAGAAAAAAAATAAAAAAAGAAAAAGTAAAAAAAGGTAGCATCAATTTATCTTCTGTCTCAAAAACAAGTACAGGGTATATTAACAATAAAAGTGTCTGGTGTGTTTATCCCAGTTTGTCTAGCAAGTTCAGTTAGCTAGTGATGGAAAATTGCTGTAATTAAAACGTACACTAAAAATAGACATTACATAAATTGTTTAACATGAGAATAAACTTTAATAATGAAATAATTTGTCCACATAAGTTTTAATATTTTAATTTATGGTAAATAATACCACAAAATAGGACACCATTTAAAAGAAAAATAAAAAAAATACACTTCATGATCTCAGGGCCTGCATTCTTCCTGTGTTGCCTTACACTGATCTAGAGGACAACACAAGTATTTGTGAGTTTTGGTTTACAAGAAATTCCCAAGGTGTTTCCTCTGACTTCACACTAAGAGCATGACTGGGAAGATCTGCTTGCTGGATTCTTGGTATCAGTCATAGCATAAAGCATCATATAAAGCTTTGGGAAAACTGAAATTTACCAATAAGGTTAAATCAAGGCAAGACCTGTGGTTTCCCATTTACATATAAAGTTAGGTGTCCTGCTTCGTAGGTTGGTCGAGACAGGAGATGTGGAAAACATACATGGAGTGCACTTCTCAGAAGAAGATCAATAAAGCTGTATGTAGGTAAAAGGATAGAGACACTTTTCTTGGTTTATGCTTTTTCCTCTTTTTTTTTTTTTCTTTTTTTGTCTTCTTTTGGATATCAGTCACTGACTTCTTTCCTTTCTGTGTAAATTTCCTCAAGCTGTGAAACACCATCTAGCCTCCAGTCTCCTAGGAACAGTAGTCAGTCACCTTGGCACAGTTTTTCCCAGCACCCTGGGCTAGAAGTGTCACCTGTGTTGCAGCACAGCGTTGGGAAAATGCAGAAAAAATGAGCCCCAAGGGATTCATGTGAGCTATGTTTCCATGTTCGCATGTGTGAGTGTCATGGAAGAACTGCTGATAAAATACTGCTCAGTGCATGTGGTTGGTCCAGAAACCCCCAGAACTGCCTTTCAGAGCAGTCCTCTCCCTCTGTGGCTCAACTTGTAGAAGAGTATCACAGGAAACTGAATCAGGAGGAAGAATGGAAAGGCCAGCTCAACAGGAAATACATCAGTTTGCCACAACTATGAAGCTCTAGGCAGCGTGATGCATCCCTACATTGAAGCCCGACTCCAGGAACCAAAGCCTGTCCCTAATTAATAGTACAACAAACAGGATACAAACTTGTCACCAAAACTACTTTCAATGGAATGAAAAAATATCTCACAGTTACTGCATTTTCTTTCCCAATGAATCTTTCTCATAACTTTTGAAGGAGCTCCGCATTGTCTCTTTTCTGATTATTGTATTCATAATTAACTTAGTGTGAAAGGAAACCAAAGAATTATCTTTCCCATCTCTTCTTGTGCCCCCAGGAATGTGGATGAGTAACAGGAGAGGTGATGAACACTGTGGCAGTTGGATTTAAATGTGCCAGTAGAGATTTGTCCTTTTAGATGAAGGCTCTCAGAGGCAACAAGTCATGCTAACATCCAGCCCATGAAATAAACTTTATCCTCACCAAATTGCTATTCACCTGTCAGGGAAGAAACTGTACCTGAGTGCAGCATGTGTAGAAGTCAGATGATAATATATATTGGATTGTTCTGCTATAAAATGTGCAAAAATGGCTTAAAGTATTCAAAGGAAGGTGCTGTTATCTGACACTCAAATGATGTTGTTACTAAGCCTGGAAGTATTGGATCCTTTGCATTATTGACTTTGATTATGCCTTACTAATGGCTGGCTCCTTTTCCATCTCACTGGCAATAGCTTCATTTCCTTACCTACACCCTTCTATCGAGTAGTTCAGAAAAAGTCATATTCCAGAGCAGAGAATTGGAAATATCTCTGCCTATCTTAAGAACTCTCTAAGTATCATATCCTCAAAAGAGACGTTCAGAAAAGCAAGAATTATTTAATCCTTCTTTTGCACTTGCTCAGAGGAGCCATGCAATTCTGTTCTCTGAGAGCACAGGCAGGGTCAGCAGCTCTGCTGTCTCAGACACAGAGGAATGAAGTGAAATGGGTAAGAATCTGTGAAAAAAGCCACAGCTACCTGAGAGTACTTTTTCATTACTACTCTTCTGCAAACAAAGATTGGGATTCCTTATTTTTTGTGAAAGAGAATTGTTGCATTATAGAATCACTGAATGGCTTGTATTGGAAGGGACCTTAAAGACCATCTAGTTCCACCCCTCCCTGTCCTGTTAAGGGACACCTTCCACTAGACCACATTGCTCAAAGCCTCATTCAGCCTGGCCCTGAACACTTCTGGGGATGGGACATCCACAACTTCTCTGGGCAACCTGTGCCAGTGCCTCACCACCCTCACAGTACAGAAGAGGAATGAGGTCACCTCAGCTGCTCCTCACAGGACATCCCATTCAGCCCTTTCTCCAGCTTTCTTGACCTCCCCTAGATGCATTTGAATACCTCCATGTTCTTATTAAATTGTGGGGTCCAGAGCTGCATACAGCACTCAGGGTGAGATAGCACCAATCCTATTCACATAATAGGTGAAAAAATTGCTACAACTGAGGTTACTACCCCTGCCCTTTTCTGGTAACATAACTTTTTCATCTGCACTCTTCTACTGCTCTTGGATTTTATTCAATGCTAGCCCTTTTTCAGGAATTTTCAATAGGTAATTCCAGTTTTACTGAAAAAAGAAAAATTATTTGATGACAAAGGCATTTTATCATAGAATCACAGAATATGAGTTGGCAGAGAACCATCATGATCATGAAGCACAGCTCCTCGTCCTGCACAGGACATCCCCAAGAATCACACCATGTGCTTCAGAGCATTGTCCAAATACTTCCTGAGCTCTGTCAGGCTTGGTGCTGTGACCACTGCCCCGGGGAGCCTGTTCCAGTGCCCAGCCACCCTCTGGGTGAGGATCCTTTCCCTGATATCTAATGTAAACCTCCCCTGACTCAGGTTTGGGCCATTTCCTCAAGTTCTCTCACTGTTTACCAGAGTGTAGAGATCAGTGCCTGCCTTTCCTCTTCCCATCACACAGAAGCTGTAACTGTGATGAGGTCTCCCCTCAGTTTCCTCCAGGCTGAACAGACCCAGTGACCTCAGCTGTTCCTCATATAGCTTCACCTCAAGGCCATTCCCCATCTTCACTGCCCTCCTTTGGACAGTCTCTAATGGCTTTACATCTTTCTTATACTGTGGCACCCAGACCTGCCCCCAGCACTCGAGGTGAGGCCGCCCCAGTGCAGAGCAGAGCGGGACAATCCCCTCCCTTGCCCGGTTGGTGATGCTGTGCCTGATGCACCCCAGGACATGGGTGGCCCTCCTGGATGCCAGGGCACTGCTGGTTCATGTTCAACTTGACACTGACGAGGACCCCAGGTCACTTTCTGCAGGACTTCTTAAGAATGTGAAGCTGGTTGTAATGGTTTAGAATACAGTTCCTCCTACCTCAATATCCATCTCTGTCAATGCACAAAACCAGATACTTGAGATATGGTTTTGGCATACATGACTCAGGATTACTGGAAACATAGCTGAGTAAAACAGCCCATCCCTGCAGAAAGGCTTCTAGAAGAACAATGTCATTCATCCTAGACAGGAAAAAAAATAACAGTGTTCACCATTGCAGTCCAGGACAGAATTACAGAGTCACCACACCAAGAAACATGGAGGGGAAGCTGGAGAAAGGTGAATTAAAAATGAATGATTTCCACTATGAATGGTTAAAATTATTCAGCATGGAAAAGAAAGGTAAAGCAGAAAGACAGTAACAAGCTTGTAAACAGTAGAGGAGGCTAAGGTGCATACAGATTTTGTATTCTAGGGTAGTGAGATCTCCTAAGTACTGCAGTAATATGAAGGTGACTGAGGACTAAAGCTTTCTGATGCAAAGAAGACTGCCTGGAGTATGGCTTTAACAGATTTTAAGACTCTCAGTGTGCACATAACACATGAAGACAGCAGCCAAATTTGCCACTGTGTTGTTAAATCAACAGCAGTTGAATCACAGCAGGATCAGGAATGCACCTGTAATGCAGTAGTGGCAGCGCACAGGTGCAGAAATGGGCTGGCACAATCTGACCTTCTCATGTCAAGGTCTGTCCATAGGGAAAAAAGCCTTGACCAACAAAAGGTGATATTACTTAGACTTTATGAAACTTGAAATACAGGTGTATGTAGCATTGCAAGAAAATAGACCCTTTTGGAACAGCCCAATACTATGTGAGGAGACAATCACTAAGTGAAAGAATAGTTGCTGTGGATCTTTATCAGCAATACAAGGAAACGTGTTAGTGAAGTGGACACATAAACAGCAGTTGCAAATTCTATCAGACCACACTACATACCATGCGGGACTGCCAAAATGGATTCAGCTCAGCCCTGCTGCTGTTACTAAAGAAAAGTATTAACCAAAATGTGAAGGCAGATCAGTATTTTCACCCACCACTATTTCCAATAGTGGTGTTTGGTGAGTAAGCAATGGCAGAAATGAAATCATACCTTCTTTATGGAAATACACCTATTATATAAATATATGCTTTATTAAGAAAGAAAACAAAATAAAACAAAAGAGAAAATAAATTCTTCAGGCAATAGACTGATCTCTAAGAGTGCATTAGAGTTTGATTCTCCAGATTCCACACTCTTTAGATTTGAAATTATTTTGTTGTAAAATGAACATGTTCCTGGTGAAGTGGATATTTAATTACATTCTTAAAATGGAAGAACACTAACAGGAAAAATTGAAAAACTATGTCTATAATGCGGTTGTTCTAACATTAGTATCAAACTAATTAGTATCCTAATCTGGGTCATGTTGGCTATTCTGAAGCTAGCATATTACCTTAATTTTTTCATGAATGAAAATCCTAATAGCTTTGTTTTGCCTTGGAGGATGAAAAAAGTGCTTCAGCCTAAAGCTCTTTATGAAATCACATCCTTGGGAACTAGCTATTCTTTCTGAGGCTTTGCATTGATTCAAAGCTGCAGAATAGCACCTGCAAAAGAAGTTGCTACCTATTACTAACAATTGAGGACGTACTGCTTGATTTATCCAGGGACCTGTAGTGACAGAAAAGTGGCAATCTGTTCCATTTGATAAAAGGTCCACTAAAGACTCAGTAAGAGAGTGTGAATATACTTAAAAGGAATATTCTTTGCTCTTTGGAATAAAATCATCACATCAGGTAGGTTTGATCATGAGTTTCAGAAAGCATCATGAAAAAGCCACTGCTGAAAGTATCCAGCTGACCGAAATGCCTGTTATTCAACTATCAGAGCTGTCAGGTGAACATGAGGCCTTATGCCTCAAATCACCAGAAAAGTCTCAGTATAGTGACAAAGAACACATTCCAGCTGACTACAGAATTTCCACTCCCTTCCAAGAACATGAGATAGACTTTCCTGAGAGACTGTACATAATCCAAAAAACACTGAGATTAAAGACAGTGTAGATAGAGGAGGTATCCTATATGTCACAAAGTATTTCAGTAGTTCTAATGCTCTGACAGTATCTTAGATGACAGAATAGATTATCTGTTAATAATAATCTGTTAATAATGTGTTATATGGTTAGGTTAAAAGTTAGGTTCTGTCTTGTGTATCTAAGAAGAGATAAAATTGTACTAAAATAAGGAAATAATAAAGTTAAGAACAGTAAAACAATGTAGCAACCCACAACCAAAGAGGAGAAAAAACTCGGAATCCATGATAACAAATAAATTTGGCTTGCCCTCTGAAAAACACATAGGGATGCCACAAAAAATCTAATGTGCACTAAAACATAGAATGCATTCTACCACCATCTGGATTAAGAACATTGAAACAAAGTTATAAATGTGAACATATGATGGTGTAGCCAGACAGCTTTAGCCACTCTGAGAACCTTCATCATCTGTTGGCCTCCGTTAAAACAGCTGGAAGAAAACAAAGCAGTATAGAAAATATAGCACTGAAAAGACAATAACATAAACAAAATTAATTCAAATGTCTTAGCAATCGCAGCTACATAAATAAATCTAAATTTTTTAAAGATCACATATTTGAGGACGACCAGACCTTGCAAACTGCAAACGGACAATAGGACTTCTGTCCCTGAGTGTGAAAATAAATTTCAAAAGACCAGAATAGCAATGCAAAACATGCAAATAAAACATCCATCAGTCTATCAGAAATTTGAAGATGGCATCCAGCAGCCAATTATTCAAACCATAGAATGTGGTAAAGAGCTTCTAGTAGTAGATCCCAACATTGCACCTGGACAAAGACCTCTTCATTTCTGTGTATGTGGTATGCAAAACACAGCAATTGTCAACCATGTAGAAGCCATGTAATAAACTGATGATTCTAAGCCCATGCGTTTATCCTCCAAAAATAATTTCACTGTATCCATACCTGGATTTCAATTTACAACATGGGGTGTAGGAAGGAGTTTGCTGAAATATTCCCTAGTCCTGCTTTTTATCTCTATTGAAACTTTTAAGTTATTTTACTTTTCAGTAAATCATCATAATGTAATGTCTGATTGACAATATTACATTTTTGGTCTCCAAAATATATTTGGAGACCAAATTCTCTAACTTTAATCACAAGGTGAATAGGGTAATATGAAAATTATGAAACAAATCCCAGCAAATGATTTGGGGCTTTAAGAAACAGAATTTGTGTTGAAAGAGTCAAGTACTCTTCCTTGTATTGTATGCCAGGGACTTTCCAGGGACTACTTCCCGTAACTAATAATTTTTATAAATAACTGATCTTATATATAAAAGGAGATGGGAAAGAATTTGTTCAGAAACATCACAGGCACAAGGCAACTGAAGGCAGTCTTAATTATAAATGTGTGTTCTAGCTACTCAGCATTGCTTCCATGTCATTTTGCTGTACAACGAAGAAGCCACTTTGCATTGACTCCGGCCATATGTGCACAAGAAGAGTAACCTGTTTCCTTTTTAGTCCTGGAAGCAACTGAGCTCCGCCATTCCTACCAGGGAACACCAAGTGTGGGGCAGCTTTGCAAAGAGCTAGCTGGTAGGTGCTGGGAGGTGCTGTCAGGAGAAGCTGGAGGCAAGAGTGGAAAAGGTCAGGGAGAGGAAGGCAGGAGTCTTACTGTTGTACTTCATCTGTAGAGCAGTTCAGGCATCTGGGTGCATGCAAAATGACAATCATGGCCCTGCAACTCTTGGTGTAGGGCACAGAACAGTCACACAGTGTCTCTTTGTGTTAACAGCCTGAAAATGTGGTTACTAGTCTCTACAGAGTGGTGGAAGCTGCTTTGTTTCTTTACAAGGGCTCTGCTATATCCCCTGGAAGACTGTAGCAAACTGCATACTTCTAGAAACATCTTTAGATGGCTAGTATGATTACTGTAGACAATTCACCTCCCTTCTTGAGTTTGGTAGAAAGAGATTTTTTCTGATATTATTTCTGTAGACCCTGATGGAAATGGGAACACTGCATAAGGGCAACAAGATTTAGAAAAAGTAGGTTCTGCCTTTTTTTCATGGTTCTAAAAGATCTCTTTAGGAAGGCAACTATGCAGAAATCACCTGAAAATTCATGAGCATGTAGAACTCCCTAGCAGTGAAAAATCTATAATCAGTCTCTGAAAGTTGCTCTGCAGGAAAGGAGGGACAACTTGAACCACTGTGGCCAGAGAACTTCCCAGTGCTTCACCTTGCAGGTACATTCAGGTGATTTGATAACAGAAGGCTTTGTGCACACTGACATTCAGCTGGAAAATTTTGCTCTGGAGAGTGAGCTGATACTCACAGCAGCACTAAAACTTTTCTATTGAAAGGCAACTTGGAGATGTCATGCTGTGAACAGCAAATGTTTTAAAATTCTAGCTTCTATATCAGCTTATAACATTTTAACCAAATGGCTCTCAGAAACAGCACGGATGTGAATATTCTGTGTTATTTTATGGAATGGATTGCTCTTACGGGCATTTTTTGCAATCATTAGAAATGCTAAAAATAGCTTCTCTAATTGAGCTTATCAGAGCTGTGCATGAAGACTCAGACATGCACGTGCTCAATGGCTTGTATTAACTATATAGAAAATTATTTATACTAAATTGTAATTATACAATTAAATGTGAATTAGGAAGAGACCAAGAATTACTGACACATACTGTATGCTTCAAAAAACAGGTAATAAGAGACAACATGCAAATTATTTTAGTGTAGTTCTGACTATTTCGATAGAGAACTAGAAAGAATAACACAATGAAACTGTAAGAGCAGTATATTAATAAGTTTTTGTGCTTTGTTTAATCATAGCTAAGATATAGAGGAGAAAATATAAACAGGTACAGATGAAAAAGATATTCAGGATGTGTTCAAATGCAAATAATAGCAATAAAATATAAAACTTGCAATGAAAACCAAAACCCCTTATGTTAAATGAAACTGTTAATTTAACTACATTGTTAGATCAAAACCTCAGAGTTTTAACAGATGAAAAATGGGAACAAACTCAGTTATAAAGTTTTCTTTATTGCATTAACTGGGAATCTAAATGTTTGAATTTTTAAAACAATTTCTTTTTCCTTTCACTGCAAACAAGTAGACACATGATTTAATCATGGATTTCTCACCCCTGTAAAAAATCTAATGTAAGTTTAAGCACTATTTCAAATAGTAGTGCTGAAAATTCAGAGAAAGGTAAAGTAAAGGTGAAGGTAGATAATGGCCAGATACATAAATCCTAAGAGTGGTGATAATTCATTTTCCTGAAAGGACGGATTGTTATTTGGATTATAAAGATACTATGTTGTTCTACCGGAACAGATGGTTTAGAAAGAATAAATGAGAATGAATAAGACCATTTCTAATTTTATGTGATTCTACTTATCGTTACTAATTGGATAAGCATGAATGAAAAATTAAATACAGATGTTTGTATGCATGTGTGTCTGATGACTTCATAGTGAATTGAAAAACAGTATTTCCAGAGTCATTCTAGCTTAGGAGGAATAAAACAGCATGAACCATCAGCTCAGTCTTCATACATGTCCAGCAGTTTCTTAAGTGCAACAATTCCTAATTTTAAGTTTTGAAAGCAGCCTGTTTGCTTGGGTAAAAGTTGTTCTGTCCTGTATATGTCAAATTTTCCCACAGAAGTGAATGTATCTAAATCTTGCTTTACACCAGCAGTCACTAATAAGATAACTACATTTCTTGAAACCAGTGAAGTTCAAGGTCACCATTATCACAGAAACATTCTCTGCAGTTTATCATCAATTCTGAGAGTCCTTTTAATGGATTTTACTGAATTTGCTCTTTGAAATCTGGGTCCCCTTCTGCCAGCCTCTTTTACTTCACTGAAGAGTATTTCAGCCTTAGTTGCAGCAGTATAGTCATACACAGCATATACTTTTTCTGTATAATTCTGTGTAACTTCATGATTTTATTTAATTCTGCAGTTCGTTTCAGTGCCTCTTCCCAAATATGCATTATTTGTCATGTCAGTAAGGAAGGTTTCCATTTTCTATGTCTTCTCTTTGAGAAATCAGCATGGGCTTAGTAAAATAAGAAATGGCTAGTGGAGTTAACTGTTATCACTGAATGTGCATTGCAAGATGAACCTAAAAGACAAAGTTACAGATGCACAATGTTCCATCTGCAACGGTCAGATCCTTTTCTCACTTAAACCTGTTGAAATTTTGCCACTGAGAGAGCTGGGAAAAAAAAAATAATGCTCAAGAAGTCATTTGATTTGTTAGAAGTTTCTTCTACACGCAGAGATTTTAAATTATTGCCCCTTCTTAAATTTAAATGTTGTATAGGGGGGAAGGGGGGCATTCATTTATATATTACCTTTTTAATTAAGCTGAAATCTGATTCAATCCTGTTTAATTTATTGTGAGGGTTGAATATTTTTCCCTGTTGTTAAAATAGTGGTGGAATTGAAATCAGAGGGGGAATGTGAATTTATGTAACTATTCCAATACAGGCATTTTAGGTATATTTTGGTTCCTGGAATTTTTAATAGGGTCTTTGGTTGCTTGTTTCCATGGTTTGCATAGAGCTGTCCCTATTGATTGCTTCTAGATCAAACTAAAGTCCTTTGGAATTAACATCTTTCATTAAACTCTTCCTGGAAATTGTCACATGGCTTTTCCCCAAATAAGGCAGACAAAATTCAGTAAATCTAAACTTTCTTATTTTTCATTTCATAATAAATTTCCTTTTGTTTGAAAATGAAAGCACAATGAAAAAATTAAGCAGCTCTGTGGAGAGACAAAATGAGTTTCTAGGGTTGGAATATTTGCTCGTTATGAAATTATTTTCTATCTTTTTCATTGCAAAAAGTCACCCAGCATGGTATTGATTTAAATTATAATTTGTATGTTTGTTTATTTGTTTTTGATTAGTTTGAAATACATTTGGAAATCCATTATTCAAGCAAACCCAACTGAAGTTGCTGCTTTTTGATTTCTTTTTTGATGGCCATTTAGTAAAAGAGCTCTGTCCCTTTATAACAGACAATTTTAAAACATAAGTCAGTTTTCTAGTCTATTGCATAAGCGGTAGTTAGTGTGATTTTTCAGAAACACAAAGAGTGGGATTTTGTTGTTCATTTAAGAAACTGTCAGACTATCAAGAGAGCTGCATTGCATATAGCAACCTTTGTCACAGCCACCAAGGATAGATCTTTCCACTCTTTTGCCAAAAATGAGTGGAAATCTGAATAATACATTCATTATAATAGTTGAGAAATTGGCTTTCTATTCTCCTCAGAGTTCCAGCGTTTCCAAATATAATGGTCAGAAATAAGGACAAACTAAATCCTTGAGAAATATTCTAATGCAAAAATTACGTGAGTAGAACTGAAAATTTCCAAATACTCCTGTTACTCCTTCTGTTAGTATAAAAACTGAGGTACAAATTGCACAAAATGAAGAGCTGATATTTCTACTGTATTCCAGCGCATCCACTGGGTTAGCCCTTTCTCAACCAGCTCTGGGTTATTAACCGCAAATTACAAGCCCACTTGTGGCAATGATATTTTTCTATCTTCCCTGCAGGGGTTATTAGTGCTTCCATGTCAATAGTAATTGTTGCATAAAATATCACTAAGCAGGGTCTGGTGAAACAAATGAGGGAGGAATTGTGTGCATCCGCAAAAGGCAGACAAGTACTAAGGAGAGCACCAGGGATGGATTATGTTCCTTTAAGCTTAACCACCAGAACTGCTCAGGCAGCACAAATTCACAAGAAAGGTCTCACCTCTTCCTCCTGATAGGCTCCCTTGCCACCTACAGACAGGCTACTTTAAAGATTTAGATAGAAAGGTAATGCTGCTTACCAAGTGTCAGGAGATGCTGCAGCTTATAAGACGAATAACAGCATTTTCTGAACAAGTGACTTGAGATATCAGCAAAAAAGAACAGGGCAAATATTGTGTTAAATGAGTGTAATATATACGAAGTTTGAAATACATGAAAGGATTTGTGAGGGTAAAGAATCAAGGAGAAAAGTCAGAAATAAGGGGGAAGATGCTTTCTCAGCCATGTTTTCATTATTCCAACTCTAAATAAGCAATTCTTCTACTCATAGTCCTTTATAACGAAAATGTAAATATACCTCTGCAGAAGTAAACTATAGAAAAGCTTTAAAGGCACATTTGTTACCTAGTTTGACATTCAAATAGCTGTATTTCCTCCACTCATGTATTTTAAACCTGTGTGGATGACAGAAGGATGTAACAGAGCTAAAAGATTAACAAATTATCTGAAGGTAGTTATTCTGGAGGATATGTAATACCATCTGCTCTCACAACTGTAAACAGATGTGGGTTATTTGCTGTATTTTACCATGGTGTCAGGAAAGTTTTCTACACACACTATCTTGTCGGATATGGATGAGCTTGTGAAAGCTGACAAGGCATTGATGCAACCCTTATACTTTGCATTTGCCTTTTATGTTCAAGGTTTGGAGGTCACCAGGACACCAGGTCCTGGCAATATGGGCCACAGCTGCAGTGAGGGCAGAACTGAAAAAAATTAATACAGAAGAGAAAAGTGGATCTAGAGAACAGGTTGGAGTCTTACAGTTTCATCCAGCTTTGCTGGACAAACCTGGAGGGTGTTTTATATATTTGCTTTCCTTATTGTTTTTCGAAGATTCAAGAAGCTGGGCGAGGTCATTATGCTAGAGGAAAACCTCTGGCTTTCTGTTTTCCTGCAGGATAAGTTTAGACCACAGGTCAGAGTGATATTGTTTCAGGTTAATGGGTTTGCTGTTTTGTTTTATTGTTTTGTTTTTCTCTTACTCATTGATACTCCATGTTTAACTGTGGTCTCATAAGCACACTGACATTTTTCAAACAAGAATGAGCAAGAAAAAGAGAATTCTACACTTTGTAGGATAACTGCAAAGATAATACTACAGACTTTTTACTGCAAGAGTCTCCTTGACAGTCTCATTCAATAAGGAAGTTGCTGTTGTCTGAATATCTGGTCTCTTTGGAGTTATTCCCTTACTCCATACTAACACCTGTCCAGGTAAGGAGAAGGCTGCTAATACAACAAACAGCTGTATGTAGCCACCCCTTCTACTTCAGATTGACAGCAGAATTCAGGTTGCTCTAAGCAACCTGATCTAGTTGAAGATATGCCTGCCTGTGATGAGGGGTTGGAGTGAGTGACCTTTAAATTCCCTTTCAACCCAGACCATTTGGCCATTCTTTCGCTTGCATTTGGGCACTGACCAGAATCACCTCTTCTCAAAGCCGATTCACTTCACCTGGAATGAGTAACATGCTGCCTCCTTGACAGAGGACAAGCATTGTAACAGCAGTGCACTGACCTTCAGCTCCAGTAAAGCCAAAAGGCAAGGCTTGCTTGGTAAGAAACAGGCTAAGTCTGGATACTCCCTTTCAGAGTAGAGTTTAAACTCAAATAGTGGGTAACATAGAATTTGACTGAATGAAAGGGAAGAATGGGAAAAGGAATATTTTGTGCGTTCCTGAGGACATACAGGATTTAGCAGATCTTTTCTTTACAAGCCATGTATAGATAAAAGCCTTAATCCTTTCTGCAGTCCTGAAAGGTAAGTCTTTCACCTTTCTTCAGGTCCCTACCTGCTCTCCTGTGGCTGGCCCAGCATCAGCTCACCCATTGATTTTTAGATGATTTTTTATATTTATACTAACATGCTACAGTATCATGCCAGAGAAGCAATTAGCCTTCAGAAAGAGGGTTATTTGCTTCGATTTGAGAGGATAGTCTTCTAACACAACTAAACCTATTTACTCTCAGGCACTCAGCTTCAGTTCCATTAATTTCAGTTTACTGTGTCACTCTATAATTTATTCTTCGCAAGAATTACATGCATCTGCACTACCATTAGTTGTATTTGTTGTGCTATTAGCTTTAAACTTTTATAAATACCGCAGAGATGGCAAATAAAGTGTCAAGGAAAGTGGATGATGTATGAAAGAGTATTAATATCTGTCTGAAAAGATGCACTAAATTACTTCAGGGAATATATCAGTTCCCATAAGACAACTATTAAGGTTATCTTTGGTTTTGAGGCTTACTCCTGAACTGTATTGATTCTTTATAATGTCTATAGTTCTTTAGGCATAAAAACTGATGTTACCATGAGAGTTGTAATTCATGAGTCTCTCTCTGATGCTTCCATCTAAATTTTGTGTAAATTAAAGACACTAGAACACCTAGTTATCACCCTCTGACACTGAGACCATCATTTGTGTTGTGATTCTCAAAATACAGAAAATGATATCTGGGTCGTCTTGCATGAAAGTGCCAAATAACATGAAAGGTGGTATCTCCCAGTTCTATGTAATTTTTGCAATTCTGTTTTGAGTATTTTCAGGAGACAGGAGACAGGCAGTACCACAAAGGTGAAAGCAGATGAAAGTCCTAAATGTACTAAGCTACCGGTACATGTCAGAACAGTGGCTATCTAATTCAAATCTCAAAAAAAGAAAGTAAGACCATGAAACCTCCTACTCTGTCTTTTTTTTGTGTCGCTAGAACAAAAGAGGATGAAAAGGGAAAAAAATATAATAAAATGAGATCAAGAAGTCTTTAATATGAATAATAATGTACTTGAGAATGATTAGGAAATACATGTAGCTATTAGCTTGGCTTTTTGCACAGACTAGAAATTTAATTAGAATCTGGGTGCAGCATTCCTGCTGTAAAAAAACACAGTTATGATTCTGCTAGCCCAAGATAAAAGTTTAATCTCTTTTTTTTTCTTTATTTTGCTATGTACACCTGACTTGTTCTTTTGAAATTTGATTGGCTTCATACAGAAATTCCAATGAAGCAAGAAAAGCAGAGGGAAGTTAAGAACAAGTGATGTAGTATAAACACATTTTTGAATACTTGACAAAAGAATGGGCTTTCAAGCTGTCCGTGTAGGTACACAATCATCTTTCATACAAAAGCATTCTTGCTGAGTGTTTCAAATATCAAGTTCTTGTTCACACTAAGGTGTGTAATGTTTTTGGATTTCTGCAAAGCTTTTGATAGTGTCTCTTCCAGGACCCTTCTGGGCAAAATGTCCAGCCCATAGATGGATAAACACATCATGTGATGGGTGAGAACATGGGCACAAAGGGTTGCAGTGAATCGGCTGACATCGCGCTGGAGACCTGTCAGTAGTTCTGCCATCCTTGGCCCTGTGCTCTTCAACATGTTCATCAATGACTTGGGTGCAGGACTAGAAAGGATACTAAACAAGTTTGCCAACGACACCACTTTGTGAGGAGTTTTCAAGCCCCTTGCAGGAAGGGAGGCCCTGCAGAGAGACCCTGAAAAATTAGAGAGCTGGGCAATCAACAACCACATGGAGTTCAACAAAGGGAAAGTGCTGAATTCTGCATCTGGAATGGGGTAATCCTGAATGTACAGACAGAGTAGGTAATGACATGCTGGAAAGCAATGCCACGGAAAGAGACCTGGGGATCCAAGCTGAACATGGATCCAGCAGTGCTGTGGCAGCCAGGAGGGCCACCCGTGTCCTGGGGTGCATCAGGAACAGCATCACCAGCCGGGCAAGGGAGGGGATTGTCCCGCTCTGCTCTGCACTGGGGCAGCTTCACCTCGATTGCTGTTCTGGGTGCCACAGTATAAGAAAGACGTAAAGCCTTTAGAGAGTGTCCAAAGGAGGGCAATGAAGATGGGGAATGGCCTTGAGGTGAAGCCGTATGAGGAGTGGCTGAGGTCACTGGGTCTGTTCAGCCTGGAGGAGACTGAGGGGAGACTTCATTGCAGTCACACCTTCCTTGTGAGGGAAGAGGAGGGGCAGGCACTGATCTCTTCTCTGCAGTGCCCAGTGACAGGACCCAAGGGAATGGCCTGAAGGAGGTTTAGGTTGAATATTAGTAAATGTTTTTTCACCCGGTGGGTGGCTGGGCACTGGAAGAGGGAAGTGGTCATAGCACCAGCCTGACAGGGTTCAAGAAGCACTGGGACAATACTCTCAGGCCCATGGTGTGATTCTGAGGATGTGCTGTGCAGGGCCAGGTGTTGATCCTTGTGGGTCCTTTCCAACTCAGCTTATTCTGTGTTTCTGTGTCCCCAGGTAAAAATTAAACTACAGCCTCTTCTACGTATAATTAAAATGACGAAAAATTTTAATTTTTCTTTCTTGTCTTAAAAAACCCCATGCTAAGAATGCTTAGCTGCATTCTTGTGACATTTAACACAAACTAGCTGCATTCTTGTGACATTTAACACAAACTGGTGAAGGGGAATTCTTTTAGCGTCATAACATAAGAGATTGACATCTGTGACTCAACACAAAGCTGACTGCATAACAAAGGTTTGGAGAAATATGGGTAACTGCAAATTGAGGCCTGGATCTTCTCAGTCACACTAAATGAGAGTGTAATTATTGGACAGTGCTGGCAATTGTTGTTCAAACTTGATCCTCCTTCCTAGCAGACTGTATCAGTGGGATTCTTGACATTGAGGGCAATAATATCATGTTCTGGTTCTGTTTCCTCTGCAAAGCAACAATAATGAGCTTGATTTTGGTACTTAAAGGAGGGTAACATATCTGTCGATTCTAATAGTTTCTTATTTACTAAAAATTTAGACTAGCTGATAAAGTTTTCTGACTGTAGTAATTGGTTATCTTTTTAAAAAGAAAGTAAACTCCATTCCTCAAGAATGACTGTGAAATATTGTCTTTTATAGTAATAGTCCAAAGAGAAGATTCTGTTTGGTGCTTTGAACCTGCACTGTAGGCAAATTTGATCATAGTTTTCCAGACAGTATAGCAATAATCTGAAATAAAGGATCATGGACAGTGAAATAGTGCCAATGTAGATAATTCATGCTTTGAGAATTCATCAAGACAAGGGTAATTTGATCTCACAGGTCATCTGCCCATTTAATCTCTTCATTTGGTCATGTGAAGTAACCCTAAGGGTAACAAATTGTTATTTAAAACACCTCAGTTTTTGCTAGATTATGTGTATAACCTTTTGCCTGACTGTGGATATATTAAATTTCATGAAGCTCACAGCTGTGCTTGGAGAGGGTCCCAAAACAAGGGTCAGACTCATCTGAGTCTGAGAGATTGTGATGCCTTTGAATCCTTTTCTGTGCAGTCCTACAGATATTAGTACATCAAAAAGGGAAAGAGAGCAAAAGAGAGGGGTTGTGATTAATACATAGCATTGCTTCTTAGTTTTCCAAAGGCACCCATTTATTTGAGTCTACAGGACTCAAAAATTCATGAGTTGAGTGAATTTTTAAACCTATTTTAAGAATTTATTAGCTTTTCCTAAAGGCTACAACAAAATTCTGGGCTTTTCCTGTTTTTTCATTTTAACTCATAATTAATATATTTGATGCTAACTTTACTTTTTAATGTTGTGGAACACCTGAGGTACCAACAGGAGTATCACTACACAAATAAGCGTCGATGTACATGCTCTCTACTACTTATCATTTTACATTCTATTCTTGTCAATGGAATGATTTTTTTCAAATAAATTTTTGCTGTCTCAGAAATCATGTGGTTATAATTAAGGGTTCAACCATGAGTTCTCTTACAGACAATATCAACCCGGAGAAAAAATGGGCAAACACACATTTGAATGACACCCTCTTGTGCTTTATTTTTATACCACTGTTAATACTTACATAAAAATGGAAGGAGAAGGGTGACTGCAGTCAATTGTCTACAGCTATCACTTCTTTTGGCAAGGAGGAGGATTTCAGGCTTCATGTAATGTCCAAAAAATATCCTTCAATGAAATAGCACCAGCATCACAAACTGTCAGTTTATACATTCTCCTTCCTTGGCTTCCTTCCAGGCAAGCTCATTTAAAATATACTGTCTGGAGCAAAAATGCATAATGCAATTTTCTAATGTGCATTTCCTCATGAAAGATGAAGTGGTGCATCACCTCTTAGACAAGTTAAGGTTAGGTTGAAGTTAAACAAGGTTTGTATTGTTCTGAAATACTGTGGGATTGAAAATAGCCGGAGAATGAAATTCTGATCTGCTGTTGGTTAATGCAGTTGCACAGAATATGAAACCAAGAAAAGATTAATTACTAAAAAAAAAAGAGATATGCCATTCTCTGAAATACGGAAGTAGTATTGAGCAAACTGTCTTCCTCGCAGTAGAACTGGTGTGTACTGGAGCGATAGCCTTGCCTGTGCATATTTAATGACATTGTTTATCACAATAAAAGAGTCCTTTCACCTAAAATTTCCAGGCTGAGTATTCTGCTGATAGAAAAACTGACCTCCTTGTTTCTTTTTGCAAAGAGCACAGGTCAGGGGATTTTCTCTTTTGAAAGCTGCCTTGTGGCCATTGTTGTGGGTCAGGTACTGTAATGCCTTGACTTCTGTCAAAAATACTTGAGGCTGAACCTGCCCTTGTGCCTGCAAGCTTCATGGATGACTTGAGGGAATCTGAGAAGCAGCTGGGCTACAGGCAGCCAGGTCCTTTGGGCATGTGAACCCGTATATCCAAGAGATGAAGGTATAACCTGCAAAATAAGGCATTTCCTATAATGGAGTTCACATGATGTTAGCAAATGCATTCACATGTAGAAAAATATAAACTATTTAAAAGAAGTATTATTATTATTACTAATAATATTAATAATAGTAATAATAATCCTTGGGTTTTTTCCTCTAAGTAAAACCTAAACATAGTGGCGTTTTTTTTAATGTGTTAATGTTACTCATTTTGCATTGTTTGGTGAAAATGAGGCAATTTTCACAGCTGGAGAGCAGTCATTTTGATACACATTTGATAGTTGTGCCAAACATAAATTACTAATTTTTCTGTTCAATACTCTTCTTTTGCTACATGCTGAATATAATATAATCTAGTTTAACAGTAAGTCCAGGCATTATATCCGCATGGGTTTTCACAAGTAGTAAAAATTATCCAAGAGCTGCAGAAAGCTGTGCTTATTCATTCATTCATTCATTCATTCATTCATTCCTCCATTCAGGTTTACTTTGCATTTGGTGTTACCTCTGAGGTGTTTTCCTGTGTGTGACTTGTTAAGCATTGTAGTAACTCAGCTTTAAAAGGTATCACCATAACAGTTCTTGCTATCTTGATATGAGGAAGCTGTATAAAAGAGTATTTCGCCCTACTTATTACATTTGAGAGCTGCAAAACTTGGACTGATGGGGTAAACAAGGATGACTATGGGGCTGTTCAAACCTGAACACTCAAAACCTGTGATACCCTCTAGTAGATAATTTCATCAGTCTTATTTACTGGTGTACTTAGGCTGTATTAGGGTCGCATACACACATGCATACTCTGTTGCCATGCGAATAAAAATCTCAGTTCCTTTTTATATAGACACTAAAATTCTCAAGCAAGACAAAATTACCACAGCTGAGACTTTTAAAATACACCAGCCTATAAGTTGTGAGAGCTGGCAACACTGCAGCTATTTTACAGTAGGAAAACTTGATCCAGTGTTTCAAAGGACTGTAGCATTACACCTGAAAAATGCTGTACAGATATCCTTTCACAAAGCCTTTTGTATAAGCTCCTTCCAGGGAGAGAGGTAAAGAGATGCTCTGCATGCTGTTTAAGATTGAATGGGAGCATTGCTGGTCGTAGGAGTTCCAGACTGTGTTATGTTCTTCATCGCATTTCTAAAGCATGGAGGGCAATTGCAGCAGTACCCCGGTCTCTGCTACAACATTACAATTGTTTCATGTACAAATTACATCTTTAGCTATTTCATAGGTGTTCATGCTCCTACTCACAGACCCCTTGTTAATGACAGTATAGCCACCTAAAAGTCCAGCTGCTGTAAGAACTTCGTGTTAGCTGCCCACCACACCCAGTATTCCCTTTCACGTGTGAAACAGCTGACTTTTCATAGGCAAATGGAGGCCTGTGTATACAAATTGTGCAAGCCAGTTTTTAGAGGATGTACATTATTTTTGGCATTGTCTATGCAGTACTGTTTGGGAGAGACATTGGCAAATAAATGCCCAACAGGAAATGTCAAAATGCCATTAAGATGTAATATAGGTGGCAGCATCCTGGCACCTTGGTATAATGAAGGTTCTCCTCTCCTTAATCCAGGTCTGGCCTGGGCAAACCCAGTGAAGTGGAGAAGGGTTTGCTTTCTGAGCTGGTTCCCGCTCTTATCTTGCCAGGAACAGCCAGTTGTAACATATGGTTGTGATTTGAATGCTTAATGAGGGAGCACTGGGGCTGAACACACAGGAACAGCTAAAATGGACAGCATCACAACTATCCAGGTTTTCTGGTGGAACAGCAGACCATTTCATTATTTCATGAGAAAACTTCAAAGCATAAGACACACAGGGGTGAGTTACAGGATGTGGAGGTGTAACCACAGGTCCCCTAAAAAAAGAGTATCTCCGCAATGATTCAGAGGGAGTTTTAGAGTAATGTTTGGGCAACATTATAGCAATATCCCTTTGGCAAAATGTAAATAAATAGTCAAAAAGCAGAGACTCCATACTGTCTCCTTTCCACTCTTGTTCTCTTTAATTCCCTGTATGAGATGACAGCAGATAGAAATAGGCTGCCTTGCGGGAGAAAAATATTCCAGCCAGACCATTCCTGTGCAACTGTCCTGAAACTGCTGCATTACCTTCACTAACCAGGGCAAGCAGCAGCAAACACCAGAAATTAGTATCTCAATCAACACCCTTTGCTCGGGGGCCACAAACGCCAGGCAGTGGCATGGCAGTCAGCAAATATGCCAAATATGCTGATCCTCTGTTTTCTCCCAGACTGAGTCCTGTCAGCCCTGAGCTCTGGTAAACTCACATTTCTTTAAGCAAGGCACTGCACTTGAATTAAGTATGCAGAGAAGATTTTTTGTTTGCATAAAACACCAGGTTTTAATTTTTTGTTTTGACCTGCACAATCACTACATTTACTTCCTGTTTGAAACATGTAGAGGGAAAATTGTCATCTCAGATACTGGTCTGGTAATTTGGTTGTTGCTGACTTTCTTATGGTGATCACTTCTATGATATCAGAAGCTGCCCTTTGTGACTAGTGATAACTTGTTTTATGTTTGCTGGTGGCAAGTCAAAGTTCAGTTTTCATATTAAGTTATTTTATAGAAGGGTGTCCAAGGTCTGACTCCTGCATATAGCTTGAGACATATTGTTTTTCCCACGCAGCTGATTGAAATACATGATAAAGGTTATCAAGTTATCTCCTGTCATGATTGACAAGTTTTTCTAACCTTGCATGTGGCCAGGTTTAATGAATGGTTTAGGATGTATTTGCAGATGCATTAAAAGCTTTTTTTCCTGATCCCACCAAGTATGTTACAAAATTTTCATGTCGTAGACCTAGGTAACTCATTATTAGGGAAACTAGGATTATCCCCCAAAAATCTGAGTTCAGGAGAAAGTTCATAATCCTTTTTGCCATTCCTTCAGAGGCGTTTCAGTTGGACATGCCATTTGAAAAAATGAGCCACAGTTTTCCAGGGAAGGGACTGGGGTAGCTCTCGGTAAAGGGTAATTATCTCTTAAACAACTCTGAGTTAATCAATGGCCCAGTGGCTGTCTTTTGTACCCTGTCTAGCCAACAGACCTCTCAATCCTCTGTGCCTAAAAAAATGCCTTTGAAGCTTTCCTTTGTTGCTGTCATTCCTAGGAAAAGACAGTAGTCACTTATCCTTTTGAGACTGGACTGATTTGAGGCCCGACTGAGAAAGCAATGACCTGTTTGCCCTGGCAGTTTCAGTGGGGCACCAGTATTCAAGGATGAGAGCACTTGAAGGAGAATCTTTCTTGGCTCCTGCTAAGACTGGTGCTGCATGTTGGAAACAGAATCTGTATTTACCCACCTCATGGTGGTTACCTTTAGTTTAACAAATTTTATTTCCACCTTCAGCTCTAAAGCTTTCGCCATCATTATAGAAGATCAGAAAAATATTTGGATAAATTTTTTCTGACAGCAGAGAGCAATAAGTGAATGTTTTAAAGTACACTTTCATACTTTGTTATTCTGAACACCAGTTCTTTATTCCAGTTACAGTTTTCACATTTATTGCTACTTCATAACATACTGGTCATCGCATCCTTTCAACAATTTTATATAAGGAAAGAAAAGTATTATTCATAAAAAAGAGTCTTGGGTATGATAGACTTGATAATGGCTGTATTAAAGTGAAATAGCAGAACATAAAAATGTGTAGTATGTGCAAAGAGGAGAAATCACTGGAAAAAAACCCTATACGTTTAGTGTAAATGACTACTGAATACCACAGAAGTGTAGTCAATTTTGATTATAACAACTATGTGTATTATGCTTACTGCAGGCTAACCTCCGGGTGCTCTTGAAGCAGAAGGAATAGGAAACAACTGCTGGATTTAGCAAACTGAATATTATTTAACTTAATTGCAGCAGATACTAAAATTGAAACATACATAAAACAGGTAGCTAGATTTTTCAAATGTAAGTATGATTATGATGGTTAAAGACATTAATCAAATGTCCTGGACATTTTTCAATTTACATATTTATAAAATAATGTCTCATTAGACTCTTATTGCTAATAATGCTATGTCTGTTATGAATGCCACCTGAATGAGGAAGGTGGAGAGGTGGGATATTACAATGAATTACAAGAAGCTTGCTTTGGAAAAAACCTGACCATTTTCTCTATTTATGTTAGAGCTCTGCAGGTAGTAGTATAATGTTCTCCACCCATTTATCTTTATAAGCAGAATGTGACATGCTTTCTGAAGTTGATTTTTTGAAATAAATAGATAATACTATGTGAAATAAAAAAATTAATCCTAAGAAATGAAGATTTCTGTTTTTGATCCATCAATTGAAGAGAAAAATAGAAAAAAAAAGAATGAACTAGAAATTACAGTCTGAATAGAACAAGTATTTGTGCAATAATCAGGAGCAGAAAAAGGAAAATGTCTGTGTTGTTGATAGACCTGGAGGAATCCCTGCCTGAAAAGAGAATCGTCCCTCCTAAACTGACATTCCCTGGACCTGGCTATCCTGTATACTCAGTGATTGAATCACTGCAAAGAAGTTACTTTCCCTATTTTCTCACTCTGTGTTTCTTATCTTAATTATTAAGTTAGTGAGAGTGAAGTAACTCTCTGGCTAGGTCTACCGTCTTTTATCTGATCCTTGCCCTGGATGATTTCTCCTATCCTAATTTTATTGCTTGGGTCTGTATGGTCAACCATGCATCAGTGAGAAGGATCTTGCAAACAAATTTGTTTGAATTTTTTTGAAATACCCAAAATTGCATGAAAAAGAGGAGGACACAGAGACAGGGTAGCTTATTCCACTTCATTAACGATAAGTTTTCATCCCCATGACTTCTAGCTAAGATGTCCTCTCACAATAACTTTCTACTAGGTTTTCTTAAAAGGCATAGCCACAATGCAAGCATTTTGTCAAAAGTCGCAGAAACATACAGACTGAGTAATTATTAAAAAAATAATTGTGTAACATTGCCAAAAACTATGACAATATTAATCTTTTCTTTATAATACAAAATGAAAAGCAACACCAAAAAGCAGTGTAAATCAGTTGTCCTCCCTTGAATTGGTGAATCTGAACTCCTACAATGTTATGTCTTTTTAACAACATTTTTTAGAAAAAAAGCCCTTCCAATGTTTCACCAAAGTTTTATTTAAGAATGTTTAAACTCATGGTGACTGAAGAGAAATTTGAGGATTGATACATGGGATCTTTTAAAACAAGGATTTTTTTTTAGAAGCAGACATCTTGAATGATAGTTGACATCTTAAGTTTCTGTAGCTGAGGAATGAGATAAGCAAGACACATTCAGAAATAAAATATTGACTTTTCCTACAAGCTTTTTATCATTGCACTTTTCTTAAGAAAAATAAAGTTATTGTACTCCTTTATGTAGTTGCACACCATATGACTAATCACCTAGGATAATTTTTGGGGATGTTATCAATGTAGAAAGGAGAAAGAGGGTAAAAATTCAGTATAAAATTAGGAAGTCCTTGAATGGTCTTCTTAGAAGACTAAGGAAGAAGACTTATCTGTATTTAAGCATAACTGTGTTAAGATTTCTATGCTAATTTAATCAGCTGGTACATTCATGCTATGAAGTAGAGCAGATATGGAGCTCTCTTAACCAGGCACAACTAAGCTAGCTTAGAATTCTGAAGCAGGTGTCATAGGTTACACTGGGCAGTGCCTGCCAGGAACTGCTTACTGTTTCTGCTTGGCAAAGTCTCAGGAACTCTATATCGAGCACTGTGGCGTGATGAGAGCATGTCCAGTAATTTCTTAAAAACCTGACATATCTACAAATATATAAAGAAATTACACATGTACATGTGTGTGCATTCATACAAATATATGCATGTGAAGTATGCCCTACAGAGAGAAACTTTTTTCTGAAATACCGGTATTCTAGATGCTCCATGTAGGATTTCTCCTTCATGTTACCTTTTTGCTAACTGCTTCAGCACAGTGAGAAGAATTAGCTCACAAATGCAGTCAGATTTGTAGGATCACAGAAGAATTTTCAGATGTTTTGGCGCTTCTCTGAACTGGAGTGCAGAAGCTGCAAAGATCACTGGGAGCTGAGTATCTGATTCCTTCTCACACCACTGTGTCCACTAGACCTAGGGATATTGCAGTGAAATGTTTGTTAAAACCAACTACCTGATATTCAGCAATGCTTATGTTAACATTAAAGACAGCTTGAATGCGTCTGCATCTAAACATGTATGTGGGATGTAATTTCTAATTCATGATAGCTATAAGCATTCATTGCCTAAAGAATATATAAATGTTTCATACATGCTAGCATGCAATTACAGTGATATAAACAGTTTTAATTATAATACTAGCATAACATAAAAGTTAAAAATCTTTCCAATTAAAAACATAGTCAAATACATATCTCTGAACAATAAGGAAACAATAAGAACAAATTGATCAGCAACCATAAAGCCTTTTTATTCTAAGCTTTAAAGGGCGATATTTCTAGAAAGGTCTGAAGACAGGACAGCATGAAGAATTATTTAGTGTAAAATTATGTTAACTGCATATTATTTTCAACTAATATTTTTTATTATTTTCCCATTTCCATGGGGAATATAAGCTGAAGTGTACATTTATGATACCTGAAAATAATTACTGTGCTCCTTATTGTGCTTCTTCTGAGAGAGGCAAACTATGAAAATCCTGCTTAACCATGTTCTCTGATGTCTGACTTCTTAACAAGACTAAGGGTCACCTAGTCTTTTAGATCCTATCACAGCTTCTGAATTACGTTCTTATTAACATTATTTTCAAATGGAAAAATATATTTTACTTTGCAGTTTTAATATAAACCAGTGAATGGTATTGTTGAGTATTGTGGAAAAAAAACCCCTGCACTTATTCCCTGCAGTCACCTCATATTATCTTCCATAGCATGAATTCTTTCTCCTGAATTTTTTTCACCAAATGAAAATTTAGTTACATGAAATCTAATAGTTTATAGAAAAATCTGATAATATCAGAAATTGTTCCATTGAGACCTACTGAACATATACAGTCCAAGTCCTGTTACTACACAGGACCATGCCCAGGACTCACACCATGTGCCTGAGAGCATTGTCCAAATGCTTCTTGAGCTCTGTATGGATATGTAACTGAGGGCAACTATATAGTCCTTAAGTCAAAGATGCTCCTCATATGGGGCATGTATCTTTGGGTCTTGATACTATCTTCTGGTCTGACTGACCTAAATATGGCAAACCTTTAAAAGTCTACAGAGCTTTGCAGAGTGATGTATGGAGAATTTATTTCCTGAGTTTGTAAACTAATTTTTAAAGTTTGTTTGGTACTTAGTGTAGGGGAGTTATGACATAAATGCAAATTACTGTCATTAGAAACGTTGAAAGATTAATATACTCCAAAAAAACCATTAGAAGTGGCTTAGTTTACCTGAAGGTTAAATAGATAACCTTTATTAATAGCCCTTACACCATTCCTTACTCCAATATTCAAACCTGAAATCAGATTATGTTAGAAAAATATCTCACTCAGATGAGGTGGGAGACCATTACAAATTATAGGGTTGTGTCTTTTTAAGAAAAGACTGATGTTGACTGACGCCCAAATAGACACAAGGACGTCTCAAAGTTTTCTTTCCCATACATTTAGCTCATTAACTGAAAAGAACTTTATGAAAAACACACATAAACACTTTTCACATATCATTGTGCTATGAATATAAGTTGCAATTTCAAATCATTCTGGCAGCCTGCTGAGTCGTTTTTTTTAAGATATATGCAAGACTGTAAAATGTTAATCCATCTGAGCACAGGGAAAAAAGAAAGTCGATAAAGATGATGCAGAAAGGTGGAAATTACACCTTTCTGTGTGAGCAACAATTACCCCCTAAGAGCTTGTTTTCAGCAATTTTTGCTAGCAACTTTGACAGGGATGGAGGGACCCAACTATAGTCACCAGAGGACATCTGCTAGTTAGTTTTGCAGCAGACAGAGGCAGAACTTCTGCATGCTTCAAGGTGCCTTCAACTATTAAAACTATCCTTGGCTTATAGGTTATGACAGTGCAGTGGTGGTTTATTGGGGCGACTGGAGAGAACTGCTTTCTACCCCAAATTATCTCTGGAGAGGGATAATTCGGGTGCAGGATAGCTGCTAGCAGATTCCCCTTTCGGCCCTGCGCTGCTGTAGGCGCTGGTAACCCTCTCACCCCACACCCTCAGCCAGAGAGCTCAATATTACCAGAGACAAGGACTCAGGAAGGCTCTCCATGTGGCAGAACTCCACAGCTAGGTTTATTTCAACCCTAGAGACGAGACGCAACCAGAGAAAGAGGCAGAGCCTTGTGGGCTCGACGTTTACATAGTGTTCCACAACCAATAATCTGAGGGCTCAGAGGCGGTACAAAGGCGGGACCAGGGAGGGGAACCAAGGAGCAGAGGGAAGGGGCGGAGCAGGGGACCAGGCCAGGTGTGCAGCTGGGAGAGGTAGTTTCCATCAGCCAGAGTCTGGGGGTAAGGTTACATTCCGTTCACAAGGAATTGTGGGAGAGGCTTTTTCTTTACAGAGGTGAAGAAGGTATTTTCAAATGCCTGAGTTTTCCCACCAGCTGGTCTCTGCCACTTTGGGGTTTTCTGGCTGACCAGCTGGCTCAGTGGTTACAACATTCCACTACCCCTTTATGCTTCTTACCCATTTCATGAGTGGAATTGCTGCTGTTGAATATGCTTGCAATCTGTCTGGTGTCCTGGGGTGGATGAGGAGCACAGAGTGAGGAGCTTCACATGGCTTTCTGCTAGCCCATGCTGGCGTGGTCTGTGGCAAAATCTCTTACATGGTCATCACAGAGAGCTCATGGAGAAAGCCTGAACTATAGTTTTGTACAACAAACACCTTACCAGACAAACTGAGTAGTCCAAATATTTTCCAACAAAAAATTAACTTAAAAAATTTCACACTGAAAAAGGAAATGGAAACATCCGATAATGCTCTGTGGCTGTAAACTATGTTTTCTCCAAAGAACTCCTTTCCTTCCTCCTTCTTTACTAAAGAAATCAGCCAGTTTTGGGTAAATATATGTTTTGTACCAGAATTGTCAAATGGCAGTGTTGACCAGATATCTGGTCCTTGATCTTTGGTGGGACAGTAGCTGCAGTCACTGGGAACCTACTGGGATTTTCAGAGAAGATTGATTTGCACTCTGATATGAACAGTTGCAAAACAGGAAAGGAACGAATATGTCTTCAAAGTTTTTTTCCCATACCTCTAGCTCTAGATTAATTACAAAGGTGAAGAACACAAGCAAGCAGTTTTCACAGGTTTTTGTGCTGTGTTTGGGATATTCAGGAAAGCATAAAACATAGCCAATGTCTCCCCATGGTAGGAAGGTATGACCCCTGACTTTGAGGAAAATCTCATCTTCTCCCTCTAAGTAGCTTACCATTCTGCAGGGGTTTCGGACCATGCACATGTGTAACAATCCTCTTCAGCTCTCCTCACATAGGGATGGGTTGTCATTCAAGCACAGCAACAGGATTTGAAACTAGTTTATCTTCTCTTTACTAATAACCTGCCATTAAGGAAGGGATTGCTACCACTCTAGCAAACAAACACCTTGATATGGATCAATAGCCATTTTTTGAAATGGATGTTCTATAAACATCTTCTATATGAAAATGTTTCTTCTAATTCCCTTATAAACATTATTGGGGTTTGGTCTGGCTTGGTTAGTTTTGGGTTTGGGTTTGGGTTTGAGTGTTTTTCTCAAATGTTAGTTGCTTTGATCTTTTAACAAATTTTGGAATCTTTGAAATACTGATGTTTCTGTGTTCCCATTTTAAGATCTATATGCAAACAAACCATTACAGTGTTTATTTCTATCTGCTGTCCAGTCACTGAACCTATGAAGTGAATTATTCTCTAATCAGGAACACCTTGCAGTTTAGATCCTCTAACGTAAAACTGTATTTTAAGGTTACAAGGGTCACAATCACTAATAGAGATCTGCAGCCTTTAGATTTATGAGTTAGTTTGTGGAAAGGAAAATCCTTTCTAAGTTTTCAGTTTAAAAGGTGAAATGGCTTAGTAGAACCTCCAAGAATTGCAGCAAGCTTATCACAGCCTCAAAAATCCTGTTAATGTAATAAAGTTTGGCAGGAGCTGCTAAGATATTCAGCTTAGTTTCATAGAGGGAGGGAGAGAGAAGGAAGGAATAAACTCAAAACAAAGGCCATTTGTTCTTACTAAATATAGTAGAAAAAACCCCACTGGTTTCATTGTGTGTTTATTTAACCTTAAATGTCTTCAGGTAATGGTATATCAAAATATTTCATAGCAGAATAACACACAATAATGCAGTGAACCCACTTATCTTCTCCCAAACCTGATACTGCTGGGGCAGAAACTTATTGCTTGTTGTGGCTGTTTGGTCTTGGCTATCACGAAATTCCCAACCAGCTGCTCCCTCGCTCATCTTCCTCCAGCTGTTTTCCCCCTGCCCATTTTCATTTTCAGCTTCCCCTTCTCCCTGAGCTGCTGACTAAGTGCTTGTGGTCAGTCTCCATAGCAGTTTGCCTCTACTGTTTCTTCCTCCTCACTCTTTACCCTGCTCCGGTGGGGCTCCTTCCCACAAGATGCAGTCTTTCAGGAGCAGCATCCTCTTCCACAGGATCTCCACAGGGAATGCCTTTCCCAGTGCCTGGAGCAACCTCCTCCCCTCCTTCCTCCCTGACCTCAGTGTTTTCACTGCTGTTTCTCTCACTTTTTGTTCCCTCCTCCTCTGCCTGTGCGATGTTTTCTGTCTTAAGTATGTTTTTCCAGAGGTGCCACCAGCATGGCTGTTGGGCTCAGCTTTGGCCAGTGGTGACTCTGGAGCTGCCTGAATCTGCCCAACACAGATGGGTCTGGAGTTGGCAATATGCAAGGAGAAACGAGACCTCCAAGTTCAGCCTTCAAGCTACATGGGTTCTTTTGGGAGATCCACAGCACTCTGAGACCCATGCTTAGGACTGAAGACAATTTGGCTCTAAGAACTCATGTGTAACTCTGTTTCCGCTGCTTGGGGATTTCCATATGGCCAGTCACCTGGTCTGGACACAGAATCTTTTCCATGGGGCCAGCTTGAACAGTCTCCCCCATCTCAGCTCAGCTGGGTGACCTTGGTTAGTAGGGTGGCCTGGAAACAAATGCCTTCCCTCCTCTATAAAACCCTCTCTCATGGCACCATGCTGCTTGACTGTTAAAGTGGTTTTAGGAGGATCGCTGGTTTACACAGCCTCAACACACTCTTCCAAGTGACATTTTTCCAAAAGACTAGCAGCCCTAGCCCCATATCCCTGGGAACGGTGGCAGGCAAGACCTGCACAGGACATCTGACTGTGGGTGGTGGGCAGGATCATGCCCAGGGTGGCTAATCAAGTGGGACTCCAGTGCCACAGCCTCAGAGAAAGCAGCTCCAGGAGACAGGGTCAGCCTTTGCACAGCCATAGTCACTTTGGTCAGAAAGAGACAAAAATAATTATGAGAATAACTTAAAAAGAAACAGAAAAACAGGTGAACCTGAAGTAACAAAAAGTAGTATTTCTTTATTTTTCTGTCTACATGTAAATGAGTTGAACACAAATTTAGAAAAATAGCTTTCTTAATGCCTTGAGGAAAGATTCCTTCTCTTGATAAAGCCTGACTGCAGATTCTAAAGAAATTGTATTTCAGAACATATTTGTGTGATCTCCTCAAAAAAGGGTTTTCTTTTCCTATCACAAAGTTGCCAGAGACATATTTTCTCTTTAAATATTATTAAGAACACTTTTCCTAAAATGAATCCCCTTAAAATTAAAATTCCTAGTCCCTATATCTCTGGAATGTGAGGAAGATGGGGATTCCCACTGAGCATGAATTGCAGGTGAATGTGGATAACCTCAATGGTCAGCATTGATTTCTCTCCTGTACAAATAAGTAGAGAGGATCAGTGATGACGCTTTGAACCCTCCAGGTTCTCTGAGCCCAAAGAGAAGAGACAATAGGAAGAAAGAGAATTTTGAGTGTGTTTGAGATGTTTGACCATAAGATATAGCATGAGAAATATAGCATGAAATCTACCCCTTAGACTGCGATCCCTTCCCCAAGATGCTTCCAGAGTAAGACAATAAAACACCCTTCTGATAAATCTAGATACAAAAGTGCTGTGTAGTATTTAATTAGTACTGAATTAGTTTTTAATATAATGTTTTTCATATAACTTTGCCTTTGAATACTCTAATATTCTGAGCAATGGTGAAAGGGTTGTCTCTAAAAATGGTGAAAGGGTTGAACAGTGGCAAGCACCTCCTGCATTAATGGTTCCATTCTACCTGAGCACAGTAGCTTAAATAACTAATTCACAACTCACCACAAACTTAAAAGTTCTATTTTCATAAGTGCCACCAGATACAAGCTGGAAATGGCATACTGCTTTCCTGAAAAGTTTTCGATAATTTCAGACAGGTTCTGCAAAATAGAAAATTGCTGTTAGATAATTTGAAAGAAGTTTCAATCTTTGTTAAGAACATAAATTATGCTAATCATGATATCTCTGTTGGTATATTTTTACTTGGACTGACTTCCCATGCAGTCTCTCTGTAGCCTGAAGTGCCTCAGGAGCAACCATTTCATTACCTTTCATATGTGATATTCGTCAGAGGCCAATTTTTCTGTAGATTTCTTGTTCTTTGTAGCTTATCCATCTTATATCTGTGGTTTTACTCCAGATGCAGGTAGATAAACTGATTAAAACTGTTATGATTAAAGGAGTTCAGGCTAAATATTTAACCATTAAGCACCATGAATTGCCATGGATGGATTTTCCATTTTTTTATGGGGGTAGAAAAGAGACCTGAAATACACTGTCCTTGGGAGCCGTGTAGAAAATTATAGCCAGATGCCTTTCAGATATGGGAGGAATTTTGCACAGCCTTTTTGATTTTGCCTTGCCACACAGCAGGTGTCTGATGATCAGGATTTCCTAAAGGCTGAATCTTTTCTTCTTTGCTTTTCTCAGTGTACAACCATAGAAGCAGATGTCACTGGCTGTTGCCTGCTGAAGTAAATACCAATGTTTAACTGAGATCCTTAATTGTTTGAAAGTACTATCTTTGCTAGTATTTTACATAAAGGTAAGCTCTTCCTAATAATCCTGGCATTAGGAAACTGTGTTTAAAATGTGATGAGATAAAAGTGTGCAGAACACCTTTGGCTCAGTAAAACAGTCTGAATGTTTTAATTTTCTAAGCCCAATAAAATGGAAGAATAATATTCAAAAATTAGAGTTTTAAAATGCTTTCTTAGATGTTAAGCTAAATTTATCCAAGTGCTATGTAACACAAAGAAGTTTCTGTAGTCTCAGACAAGTTCAGAAAACAAAATTGAAAGTAAGTTTTACTGCTGTTATCGGTTGGCTTTTTTCATGGTATAGTGTATTGCTAAGTTATGGAAGTAATTCTCTTGAGGATGTGTGGACTCCAGAGGAGGGAGGATGGATGATGTCCATAAAAGAGGATAGATCAATTCATCGTGACTATGCCTAATAGTACTAATCAGAACAGGGTGGGTTTGAGTCAGGAATAGCTCCAAGGTATATTCAGCTGATCAGACTAGTCAAATTCACTGTTTTACCACCTGCTCTCATGCTCCTTCTAGAACTTTGACTAATTTTAGATCTTGGAGTTGAATTAGCAATTTATAGTGCATGCTTACCAGATGCTGTTGACACGTGAAGAAAACAGCAACACAGTCAGGCTGAAAACAACTTTTGAAGGTGACCTTGTGTCTGCAATTTTAAAGTCTAAACTAAACAATAGCATAGAGTCATTCACCTAATGCCAAATTCACCAAACTGAAGCAACAGACATAATACCATAGAAGTGTTTTGTTAGTATGAGTCACAGTTACCATAATTTAGAAAACAAATTGTGTAATTCTGGCACATGACTCCATCTGGTTGCTCACAGTGAAAGTTTCCCAGTGCTGGACTCAGTTATGATATATCTTATTTTCATGCATTTTGTGAGTCCATCAGTTGACTGTTCTGCAGAAGATGAAGATATATTTTTTGTAGAAAAATTATGTATGCCTTTCGGCAAGCCAGCAAATCTGTTTTAATTTAAGCTGCTGTCCCAGGCATTCCATACTGTTTTTTTCATGCCTGGTCAGTGTAACAAAGGGAATGATGCAGAGGGCAAAAAGGGATTTTACAAAGGGTCCATCCCGTATAGATAAAGCACAGATCTGAATACAGTCATGTTCAGTTTTGGGCTTTTGTATTTTCCTTCTGCCAGAGATACACTGTGTAGTACTTTTAAGTCAACTGACCACCAAAGGCAGGTTAAGAGGACCAGTTACCCAAGTTTTTGATTCTCAGACTCTCATTCTGTTTTACCATTAGGACACTCTTTTCAGGAGAAAGACAATCTAAAACAAAGATGTTGATTCCATTAGGATGAAGAGATAAGTCTTTTAGTTTTGTTGTTTTGTTGTTTTTGTTGTGGTGGTTTTGGTTTTTTGGTTCATTTCGGTTTTTTTTTTGTAGAACCCATATGGAAAAGCTATTAAATAGATAGCTGCTATAACAAGCATTTGTTTTCCTCAAATAAAATGTTCGTTTATTGCACAGGATCTGTGGTTACATATCTAAGACCAACTGGCAGTGAAAACTGAACTGTGATTTTGCAGATACATATAGTATGAAATTTATGTTGGTTGGGTTTAATACTTTTCTTTTGCTGCTAGAACAGCCACAGGAACTGTTTTTATAAGTAGAGAAGACAGGGATGGAATCCAGTCACCCAGAATCCAGTCAAATAACAAAACTGTAATAATCTACTATAAATTTTACTAGAAAATTTGTTCACAGATACTACTGAGATTTCAACTACTGTAATAATTTTAACTGTTATTTTGATTCAAATTCCATCATTATTTTCTGATTCTTTCTATCCTGCAAAACTTTCCCCCTTCAGTGTATTTTTATAGTGGATGATTTCCCCTGGCATTAGATCATGGCTCTTCCTAAAATATTTGCCTGAGAGCTTTTGCTTCTCCATTGGGAAGAGACATCAAAGAGTTATCATCTAATTGATTTTGTGTTTTGTCTGTTTCTTCCATGAAAAATTAGGTCAGCACAACACAGGATAAGGAAAAAAAAGCATTTAAATTAAGACATAGCCTATAGCTTCACCAAGACCTATTCATATCCACTGTAAGCATTTTGTTAGGGGTTTTTTTCTCAAGAGATATTTACTTAATATGAATCTTAGGGGTTCAGTTTTTGGGGGTGTTTAACCTAAAGTTTCAAGAGACTGGAACATTGAAATACAGTGGCATAGATCACTAGAATACAGAGATTGAATAAATTGTCCAACTGAAATGTAAGCTTTGAAACTCCCTCAAGTTAGGCAGACTCCATTCTTTCTGAGTTAAGGCTGTAAAACTAACAACTTAACTGGAAGCATATGGACTCCTTGTGCTGCCATTTCAAATTATGTTTAGCTCAAATTATTCAGTCTCTGAAAACTGAGATGGGAAGATCTTCAGCTATCTTAATTCTTTTATCGGATGTGTATCTATATGATATTATATTGCTATGCAAATAAAAGAGAGGTCGGTGTTCTGATAATTTTATAAATCTGTCAGTTACAATTCCCAGTGAAACCAATTGAGTTTTCACATAGAAAGGTGAATAGAAAATAGATTGCTACATGTCAGCAGTGTGTTTCAAATTCAAAATCTTAGGATGATTTTTTTTTTAGTTATCAAAATGTGCTTATGTTCACAGCAAAACTTCTGAGATATAGGACTGTGCAGCAAAAAAAGAAGAGGAGGAAATAGCTGTGTGCAATAAATAATGATATTTCAGCTGCAAGACAGTATGGTTAAAATAGCATTTCTACTGGATGAAACACCATGAGTTTTAGAAGTGATATTATTTCTTTGAGAATTGTTGTAGAAGGAAATAGTTAAATCTTCCATAGGTTTTTGTGGTAAAATCAAACTCTTTTATCTTCAGTTAATGGCCCTACTTTGTGTTTCCATTGATGCCTCATTCCTGGAAGTTTTCAAGCCAGGTTGGATGAAGCTTCAAGCAATCTGGTCTAGTTGAAGGTGTCCCTATCCGTGGCAAATCATTGGCAGGGATAGATGATCTTTAAGATCTCTTTCGCTTCATGAAACTTGATAGATTCTATGAAAGAAATTTGACTAATTAATGCATTACTTGACGTTTCAGTCATCTGCTTTCAAACTGTAATAAATTGGTTGGCAAAATAAAAGCCAAATGAATATTTCCAATTCTGTATCTTTAGCTGAAGTATTTACATTGTGCAGATCAAAAATGTGAGGCTTCATGAATATAAGATAACTAATTCCTGAGTTAGTGTGGATATTAATTTAAATGCTGAGGCTGGCACAACTCCATGTTACGTCTTTCTCAGCAGCCAAGTCGTTCAGTAATATTTGTAAGGTGAATTAATTGTCCTGCTACTTTGCACAGAATTTCTAAGCCCAAACTATCCAGTCTCTGCTGTCATTGCTGCTATGCAGCCAGGATGATAGCATACACTGACATTCATGCCAACCTCTAGATTATTTCCTATATACCTTCCCATTCAGGTAGCTCACTTTATCCAGATTTCAGACCACAAAAGATAGATCTGAGTTCTGCATTGCATCTCATGATATTTCTCACATTGCAATTTTTAAGTAGATTTATTGAGTCTGTTTCTGAGCTTATACTGCAGTGCAAATGGATATAAATATAATAGATGTAATTCACTACTTGTGTTTACTTTTAAGAAGCAGTATCTGCTTTCTTCTAGAATGTGACAATGGACAACCATTGTAGTGAAAAGTTGTTTACATTAATTCATGCAGTAATTTTTTTTTTTTTTTTTTGTGAAGTCAGGCCACCTTTATGTATATTATGTGGTGGTTGACATTCATTTCACAGGATGTTTCTATTTGACTTGCCATTTTTTCAGGTGAAAGAAAGAAAATAGTTATACCATTATTCAGACTAGAAAAAGCTAAAGGATTTATCCTCCACCATAAAGTGATTGGAGAGGGATAGAAGCACTGCTTGTAGATGGGAAAAAGAAAGGTCCCCATGCTTTTGCTGCCTTTACATTGGCTGCACCATGAACCCAGTGCTCAGGGTGAGACAGTAAGCCCTCCTCATCCTACCTGCTTCCTTCCCCAACTCTTCAGAATTCACCCTTGCAACAAAAGTGCACCTCAAAGCGTTGAGATAGAGAGGTCAGTGGGAAGGATATAAGGCTGCTTGCATGGGAATCACCCAATACTGTCACCAGAGGAAATATAACAGTCTTCTCAGAAAGCCACTGTTCCTTGGCTATGGGAAGAGCAAGGATAGGCCTGAGTTTAACATCTCTACAAAAAGGGAAAAAGGTCTGGCAAAGCAGGATCTCATTTCCACAGAGTTGAAGGCAAGTCTTGGCTGCCTGCATGCTAAGGATCTGTATGTAGCTCTACAAATGAACCAAATATTTACTCTTGTTAGTAAGTTCTAGGTGACACTGTTATTGATGTCTGGATAAAGTCTTTTCTCACTTTGTCGTACTTGACCATCTTGTGGTGGGTCTGACCAATTTGTTAAGCTTCCATGATGACATGAGTGCTGTGGCTCACAAGGGGAGTGCAATGGATATTTTCCACTTGGACTTCAGTGAGGCCTTTGGCACTGTTCCCATAAGATCCTCAAAGAGAAGATGTTGATGTGCAGGCTGGATGATCAGATTGAACACTGTCTGAATGACCAGGCTCAGATGATGACGATCAGCTACACAAAATCTGATTGGTGGCCGGTAACTGGTGGTGTACTCCAGTGGTCAGTAGTGGGTCTAATCCTGTTTAACATCTTCATTAGTGATCTGGATGATGGACCAGAGCATACCCTCAGCAAGTTTCCTGATGATACAAAACTGGGTGAAATAGCTGATCAGAGAATCATGCTGCCATCCAGTGGGACTTCATCAGGCTGGAGAAATTATCTGACCGGACCCTCATGAAGTTCAGCAAGGGAAGGTGCAACATCCCACATGCAGAGAGGAACACGTCAAGCACTAGTATATGCTGGGGGCCACCCAGATGGAAAGCAGCTCTGTGGAGAAGGGCCAAGGTACCCTGGTGGACATCAAGGGCCGATGGTATCCCGGGCTGCATCAGGAGAAGTGTTGCCAGCCAGTCCAAGGGAGATGATCCTGGCCCTCTCCTCAGCCCTGGTGAGGCCACAACCAGAGTACTGTGTCCAGTTCAGACCTCCCCAGTACAAGGGACACACGGACATATAAAGTCCAGCAAAGGGCTACAAAGATGATGAAAGGACTGGAGTGTTTCTCATAAGACGGAAGTCTGAGTGAGCTGTGACTCTTTATCCTGGAGAAGAGCAGGCTCAGGAGGATTTTACCAATGCATAGAATGTATTAAATGGAGCCACGTTGCTTTCAGTGCTGCCCAGTGGCTGAATAAGAGGCAATGGCCGAAAAGTGAAACACAGGATGTTTCTTGTAGACATAAAGTAGTTCTGGGTGTGTGTGAGGGTGATAGAGCAGGTTTCCTGGGAGATGCTGGGATCCATCCTTGAAGATTTCAAAGGCCACCTGCATGGGGTACAGGAACTGCCTCTGGGTAGCCCTGTTTGAGCAGAAGACTTGGGCAAGTTTTCTTCCAGAGTTCCCTTCCAACCTGAACCATTCACTGATTCTGTGAAAAAAGAAAGATTAGTTGAGAGTCTAGTTTCTAAGCTCTGCTTTCTGTTTTGACGTATCTCAATTGTCTATAATGGGAGCTTAGACACCTACATATAGATATCTAAATATGGATATAGTCTTGAACTGAAAAAAACACGGGTAATCTTATTTTAACATAAACAGTAACATACATTTTTATTTTGTTAAAGGGTGTTACTTCAGCCACTTAGATTTTCTCTATCTCTTATGTAATTTTCTTATTTTATATTTCTGGTTTTCTTTTCTTTTTTTTTTTTTAATTTTCTACCTTACTGCTAAACATTTATTTCAAAATCAAAACTTTCATTAAAAAACTTTTGAGTCTAGATGATTCAGAAATAAGTAAAATGTCTTAATGATTTAACAGAGGAATTAATAACAATAGTAAAAAAAATCTTAACAGGGCAGTATTAAAATGTTTTAGTTACATGACTTTCACTGCAATATGATTTATGTCATTGAATGCTTGGGATAGATGATGTTATCTCTGTAGAGTTACAGGGGTCCATTCTCAAAAGGATGTGTATAAAATAATCTCTGAATAAAAGTACTGATTGGTAGAGGGAAGAGAGAGTGCTACTTGTGACCCAGTGGTACTTTCAACACCCTACTTCGGATGCACTTAGGTTAAGTAGAAGTTCTGCAGGCAGGAATTTCCCATGAGATGAGGGAAATATTTGAGGTACTCACAGTTTGTAAGTGTTATACAATTGTTAACCACCATCAGAAATACATAAGATATTTGTGCATTAGTGGATGTACTTCAGAGATGCTGAAGAGGTAGGTTATAACTTTTCCTGACGTTTCTTTTTCATTTTTTTCTTTTTTCTTTTCAGTCTCATTTTTTTCCATACATCACTGAAGTCCTGATAACTTTAAAATTAGTTGTATGGTGGTTTTATGTCCTATTTGCCTGGTTATTTACTATCCATTAGTGTATAAAATTTCTGATAAAGAAAGCCCATCATGTTTTCTTCTGCTATGATGACTTGCACATTTGGTAGTTTCTTCATCAGCTCATACTGCGTACATCTTTTCCTTTAACGGAGGGAATGGAAATTATCTAGTTTGTAATGCAAGGTAAAATATGACACTACTGGAAATATTTTCATGAAGAAATAAAATGTAAGGCATCTTTAGTACTACATATATGCCTCCTTTCAAAAAGAAAAACACCAGCAGTAACTGACTCAGTTTCCAAAAAATCTGTCCCAAAAAGTGTGTATACCTCTATCCAGGTCTAAATGCACTATTCTGCTGTGGATCAAACCTAAACACCTGTCATGAACTACTCAGTAGCAAAACAATGGTCCAAAATATGGGAGAATAATAGCTGTGAGAAAACATTAATGTCAATCAGAGTAAGCTGTGTGTAAGGAGAGTAAGTCTTGATGTGTTTGTTTTCCAGCAGTATAAGCTGCTTTAGAGCAAGTGCCTATTTCTTGAGATGACCTTGCTTCATTAATATTTGTAGTCTGGAACAAGGTACAGTATTACAGCTGTAGGTACAGCTTTCTCTTTTGACTTTTGCTTATTAAGAAAGCAGTTCAGTGCCCACTTAAGATCTGACAGGGTTGGCAGGTTGCTTCAAATTAAAAGGTGTGTCACATCAGAAATATTTCAGGCAAACCTGGCCAAGTCTGAGCAAATATCAGATTTACAAGCACTCTTGTCGAAACCATAAAGTTAACAAGCTGGAGAAGAAGGGGAAAAAAACCTCTTCTGAGCTGCATAATCTTAATTGTTATTTATAGCTGTAACATATTAGAAAAAAAATACCTGAATTAAAAGGCGTTATTTTAATGCACACTGTCTCTTTAATAATGAACTCCAACAGACAGAAAAGCTGAATGCCTTCTTTCTTGTAGTCAAGTAAGCTTTCATCACTTGTCCCTTGATGTTGGATTATAGAGCAAACTTAAAAAGAAAAGTGAACCTCAAGCCAGATTTTTAAATCCAGAGATAGGCAACAAATTTAAGTGCCCTGATTCTGAAATGCTGAGCCTCTGGCAACTTGCATTTGATTTAAAGGGAGCTGCCAGGGGCTCAGCACCTGAAAATAAGGTCAGTTATTGAGGCACTTCACTGAAGATTGATAATTCAGAGATAATCCATAACCAGAGCACAGAAGGATTGTACCCCTTTGGGAGGAGAGAAAATTCTGAAGTGAAAACCAGAGGCTTGTCATGTTAACAGTCCTTGCTGTTACTAAGCAGGAAGAGCAGTATCCACAGAAGAAATCAAAATGTATCTATTTTACAAAACATGAATATTAACATACTTGACACCTTTAAAAAAAAAAAAAGAAAAAAATAAACCCAAAACAAAACAAAGAACAAAACACTGAAACAAAGGAGGGGGGCAGTTTTAGGGGACAGCACAATTTGAAAAATCAAATTTCAGATCATTGAGTCGTGGCTTTGCCTTCTACTAGCTAGTCTGCCTCTGAAGGGTGATACTTTCATCTCAAAATTGCATTCTTTCACCCAGTGTGCAAGAAGCCTATCCACACACAGAGCTGAGGTACTTAGTTACTCTTTCTGCGCGGGTAGGGAGCTAGGTGGCAAGTCCACAGAGGGACGCAGAAGGAGATATGTGGTTATGATCTTAGGCTATTAGCAGGTCTCACTTAAGTCATTACTTGGCTAAATTGCTATTGGTTCATCCTTTCCCGGCTTTGTTTTAAAGGCAGATGTGTACCAAGAAGTAATAACACAAGCTCCATGTGTAGTGGTCTTTTTGTGGGCAGGGGGCATCTGAGCTGGGGTGTATTTTTAACTATTTTAGTGTGCAAAGGTCACACTAAAAGGAATTTGTTTGAGCAAATTCTCACCAAAAAACTGGTCAAAACTGGAGGTGTAGTTGGCTTATCATGCAACATCCTTGATAAAAAGGATATTATTTTTTCAGTTCCCACCACTTCAAGGACTTAGATCATCAATTTTCTATTTTCTACATTCCTGTGGTTGTTTCTTTCATTGCTTAACTGCTTGTTCTCTAGCTTTTTGCTTGGAACTTCACCCCCATTATTCAACAACAGAACCCCTTTTTTTTTTCCCTTTTTTTCCCCCCACATTCAGGTAGAAATTCTGAATGTAGGTTTGATCCTGTCAAAAGCATGAATCTGGGATCAGGACATTCCATTAAATCTAGTTTTCCCTCTTAGTTGTGTCCTCAAGCCGGTTATAGTAGTACCATGATGTGTTTTGTTTGGAAATTAAAAATGTTGAAAGAAGGGAAATGAAAAAGAATTTTCAGCAATTCTGTCAACTTACATTGCTCTGACCCTTCATTTTCTTTTGAGCTCCAGCATGTATTTTTTACCTGATTTTGCCTCTTAATTTTGAGTCTTCTGCATCTCGCCAGTACTAAGCTATCTCATGGTATGAGCTGTGCTAGTGCTCACATTAAAAACATTTATTTTCAAGTATTCTTTACTGAGCTGTGAAAATCTGCTCTAGGCAGACACATGCCTTGAGGCTGTGATACAGGAGGATTGTGCAATCTCCAAGGCCATTTTATGACATTGTTTCTTTCCCATAAGGATTCCAGCCTGAAAGTTCCAGAAGTTTAATTTTTGTGTCCTAATCTGCTGAAACTCTGCAGAGTTCTGTCTAGCTACTCCAGAGAGTCAGAGAAGTTTTATGTCAAGGAGCACCAGCCAGCTCAGAGAATCCAAACTGGGCCTTTCTCCCTGCAAAATGCTGGTGTACATTACCACCACATATCAAATCAGCCTGCCTCTTCAGCCTCACACTGCTTTGAGGCAGCCCAGATGTCCACAGTGACCTGCCTTAAAAAGGCCCTGCTTTACATAAGTGAGCCTGCCAACAAATATACTTTTCCCCTCAGAAACTGATTCATAAACTTTCTGGACTCTGGACAAACTTTGCTTACAGACAGAGATTAGATCTGTGTATGTGTGAAAAGCTAACACTTTGGGAAGTGTAAAATCCTCCAGACAAATGTAAAAAACCCAGAAACTGCTATAAAAATGTACATGAAAATAAGTAATGAGAAATTCTTGATGTAATATCTCTCTGCTTTGTTTTAATAGTCTAAGGCTGTGTTTTAATACTCCTGGACTGAGCAGTCTCAAATGTAGGATAGCACTGAGCAAGAGCTTCTAGATAATCCCAGGGGGATTTTACAGGATCTGCAGAGCAGGGGGGCTGTAGGAGCCATTACCTTATAAAAATTAGACTAGGTCGGGGGTTAATCATAGTAGGAACTTTGTGAAAAGGTTATATAGGGGTGCCCTCTTCTTGGCTGGGATGGAGTTAATTTTCTCTTAGTAGATCATATACTGCTGTGTTTTGGATTCAACATGAGAGTTATGTTCTGTATTGGTCCTCGCATTGATATGAAAGCATGATGCATAGTGAGACCACCTGTGATGTGACAACTCACACTTGTACTGCCCTTCACTCTACTGAGGGAGGGAAGGAAGGAAGGAAGGAAGGAAGGAAGGAAGGAAGGAAGGAAGGAAGGAAGGAAGGAAGGCAGG